>WWET01002363.1:193833-211590 GCA_011038615.1 Limnodynastes dumerilii
GGGGGGACTGGAGAGACATGAAAACTGGTGAGTTGAAGATGAAGAGGAGAAGGAGCTGATGAAAGGGATTTAGATGTGTGATGAAAGTTAGTTAATAATGGAAATGTTTGACCAAACTTATTGAGTTATGTTTTTATTTATTACTAAAGACAGTGAGTGCCTGACATTTATATAGTTTATATTGGTATCGTCCAGTCTGAGCACCACTGCACTCTGATGATTTGGAGGAAGTGCCCTTCACCTTTCTTTGGTTTCTACATATATATGTATATAGATTACATTATATCGCGGCAGCACAATAATACCTACTGCATAACAAGATGGGATATATATCAATGTTGTTTGACCACGCCCCCTTTTGCCCCGTGCCATTTACTCTAGATACGCCCCTGTTACAAATGCAATGATTCTTCTTAAATTAATTTATCTAACAGGTAAACATACATTGGATTAAACTCCCTTAACTTCCTCCCCTCCACAATTACAGCCAATGGTTAATTTGTTGCAGTCACTACCCACACTTAATCACAATGTAATCCTCAACTAGCATGTAACTCTAACACAAAAGCTAATTTAACAATGCAGCATTAATATGAAATAATCAAAGAAATATTATTATCAGACTTATGACTATATCCTAAGGTTTTAGTATAAATTGTTTTAATCCTATACCCAATCAAAAGGCCAAATAACTTAAACTAACTGGCAAATGTTGTAAAATTCCTCACTATGAAATCACTCCCATTTTCCACAGTTATCAGCAATTTCACCATCTGCTCCGCTGTCACACTCTTGCTTATCGCCAGCGCCTCTCCCCTCGTTCCGCTCTACTACCATTAAATTCACTGTCACTGTTACTCCTCTCTCTTGCTCTCTTGCCCCAGTACACTGTCTCCTCTGCTCTCTCTCATTCTCTGCCACTGTCATCTCTCTCTCTCTCTCTCTCTCTCTCTCTCTCTCGAGATCTTATATACCGTCTCTGCTGCTCTCTCTCTCTCTGACTCCTCTCTTGACCTGGTCTGCTGTCTCCGCTTTCCTTTAACCGCCACGACACCTCTCTCCCACCTGGTCTGCTGACACCGCTCTCTCCGGCTGCTTCACTTGTCTCACGTTGTCTCTCCCCGCACCTTCGGTACTTTTCTCAGCTACTCCGCTATCACTGATGTTTTCTCAGTCTATCCGGCGCTTTCTCTCAGCTGCCTCTGCCTCCTTCCTCTGACCGTCCCTCACACCAACTGCCAATTCCAACTGACCTTTCCAAGATCCTTCTAGAAACCTCACGAGCTACCTAGCGTGCCTCTATTGGCTGGCTGTTTCCTAGCAACAACCCTCATGCTGCCCTGTAACCCACAACCCCCAATCCAGCAATTCAGGGGTATCACATTAGGTAGAAGTGGGAGGGGGGGAATGATTTAGATCATTGTTCCCCAACCTCAGTCCTTAGGGACCACTAACAGTGCATGTTTTCCAGGTCTCACTGCTGGAGCACAGGTGTATTCATTACTAACTGTCACAATTTAAAAGCTCCACAGGTGCTGCTCATTATATCACTTGTGATTCTTTAAGGAAACCTAGAAAATATGGACTGTTAGTGGTCCCTAAAGACCGAGGTTGGGGAACACTGATTTAGATTACCAGGGAGGGCGAGACGGGGAGAGGCAATGTCCGTGCAGAGTTTCCTTCTTAAGAAGGAGACTATGCACAGTTAGATAAGGTATTAGTAAGTGCCATAAGGTACCTAAAAATGGAGGACGGGTAAGGGACAGGACGGGTGAGTTAGGTGTGGACCTGTCGTAGGTGTGAATACAGCCCTCTGTGTCAAACAACATTAAATCAGAAGAAAAATTTAAAAATTTAATTGAAATAATTTAAAATTTATTATGGAACCAGATTCAGTCCTGTACAATATCAGAAACTGGTGGATAATAAAACCTGATATTGGATCTAGGATCTATTTTTTACAGTAAGATTTTCAAGATTATTCAGCTTTTTACCTTATTGAAAGGATAATGGTGTAGGAAAGCGGACTGGACGCACATAAATGAGTCTCTACATTGTGTGATAAAATACAAGTTCAGAGTTTGCAAACACTAGACTGCAATCTGCTTCTATGGTATGAGCCAAAATGAGTCATTTCATATACATTTCCTATTGTTACATTCATCCTCTTTAATCCAGCATCATTCCCTGTTGTCACCAGCTACAGGAACAGACGCTAAACCACTGCACTTCTTTCCTTATTTATACAATTCCCCTGTTCGATGCTGAGCAATCTGGAATTATTATCTGCTAAACAGCCCTGTACTGAGAGATATGCAGTTGCTATGGAGGCTCAAGCTGAGCAGAGCACGGTAGGACCATGGTGATAATAGACTGCAATGAAGAAACCAGCACCTTCACAACAAGGAAAACTGTTGCATATTTCAACACGTCAGTCATCCACAACAATATTTACCTTGTCAGAAAAAAGTCAATATCTCTAATAGCTAGAAATGAGCTGCTTTACTCACTCTGCTCCCCAGCCATAGGGCAATAACAGAAGTGAGAAATGACATACAACTGAGTCATTATGAGGGGCTGACTGGTTTAATAGATATATTTTATTTGAGTACCTTTCGGTAGATCACTATGATACTATTGATTTTGCTTCATCTCAAATTCTCTCTCCTATGCACAAGACCAGGTTTTAGGTTTATAACCTGTACCTGTAAAAGAAGCTTGTTTTATGTAGGATAATTGAGCTATTGCTTGGTTCTACTAAGGACTTTGGACTGGATCCAGACCTTGTTAAGTGCATGAACTTAGTTACTCCTGGGCTAAACCATGTTGATTGCAGGGGAGTCATATATGTTGTAAACAGTATTAGAGTTGAGAGGTGATGTTTCCTATCCCAAGTCTAAATAACAGTGTGATAGAAAAGCTGGTCAGTATCTGTGTGCAGTAAGCAATTCAAAGATATATCCCTGCATGCAAAGAATACAATTACCTTGACTCCCCCTGAATTCAACATGGTTTAGCCCAGTAACTAAGTTAATGCACTTAACAAGGTCTGGATCCAGCCCTTTGTGCCGTATTCAGAGATACGTAGCAAGGCAACGCCCATGACACGCCCCTCACACTGCTGGATTTTCATTGACTTACGATTGCCATAGGGCTCCTTTATGTCTACGTGTGTAGTTACGGGCGTACATCAAGGCACGAACGTGCGTATCTATCTAACCGCGCCCTCAAATGCCCATTTAAATGCACCCTCCCACCGTGTCTCACGTAACTTTTCAGGTACTTACACCCCGCCCCTCCATACGTTTGTGCCCAAGTGCGATTCACATGTCCGTGCCTAAAGCACTTACATGCGTATATTCAACGTAACTTGCGTAAATAAAGTTACTACGCATGCGCAGTTCATCCGATGCTAAAAATACGCACGCAACTCCACGTGAAAATGGATCTGTGAATCATTTTGTATAGGCTAATTTTTATAACCATCAATAATAATGGACTATATTTAAAACTTGTGATTCCATACCATGCACTGTGATTAATGTGATTACTTGTGATTAGCGCATGCACTGTGGCATTATACATCATATAATTCTGACAATTACCTGCTGCTACTGAAACAAGTATGGTGGATAACCACAAGTATATAAAGAAAATATTAAATAATGATATTTAAGGGGACATTAGTTTTATATCAGTACATTTTTATTGAAACTGTTTATTCAAATAGGGATACAGAAAAAGAAAGAGTCTGGGGTTACAAGAAAAATAGCAAACACTGCACCAACTCAACAATAAAGGGGAACAATGCAAAAAAATGGTAGGTCTCAATAAAATGTTAGTGTTATGTACTGAGTGAGGAGATTCCATCTCATGCACAAGCAGAGAAACAAATATCACATACTAGACTACCAAGTATCATTCACATGGAGTATTGTAAAGTATAAAATGTGGCTCTATTCTTCTAAACAAAGGTTAATTCTTTAAATAATGCTGTGTACATAGTGGAGGGTTTTTTGACAAGTGTTGTGCAGGTCACATGATAATGGTCAGATAGCTCCGACATGGGTGTAGGTCGGCGGTACGAAAAGCCCTTTTTCGAAAAGGGCCGTTTTATAGCAGCAAATTCCGAAGTGGCTCCCAAAGTGATTGCTTCTGACTCGAGGAGGAGAAACAAATGGTGAGTATTTATCCTACCCTAACCCTTATCCTAATCCTTACCCTAACCCTCCCCTTCCATTACCCTAACCCTCTCCTCCCCGCAGCTTAACCCTCAGACTCCCCTCCCCGAAGCCTGACCCTAAAACTCCCCTTTCCCGTAGCCTAACCCTAAGACTCCCTGCCCCGCAGCTTAACCCCAAGATAAACCTCCCCACAGCCTAACCATCAGACTTCCCTCCTAACAGCCTGACCCTAAGACTTCCCTCCCCACAGCCTGACTCTAAAACTCCCCTCCCCACAGCCTGACCCTAAGACTCCCCTCCCCACAGCCTAACCATCACTCTAAAACTCCCCTTCCCACAGCCCGACTCTAAAACTCCCCTCCCCGCAGCCTGACTCTAAAACTCCCCTCTCCACAGCCTAACCATCAGGCTCCCCTCCTCACAGCCTGACCCTAAGAATTCCCTCCCCATAGCCTGACCCTAAGACTCCCTTCCCCGCAGCCTAACTCTAAGACTCCTCTCCCTGCAGCCTGACTCTAAGACTCCCCTCTCTGCAGCCTGACCCTAAGACTCCCCTCCTCACAGCCTGACCCTAAGACTCCCCTCCTCACAGCCTGAGCCACAAATTCATCTGTTTCTATTTCACAAATAGCATTTTCGCAGAGGTAACTGCTTCCCTGCTAACATCTTACCAGTGTGGACTGTGCCACGACGGATTGTCTGCACCGTGGGATTTGCGATTTGGGAGCTTCAAGATCAATGATGCCTGATGCTTCTCTTTTCAGAGTGTACTGTTAAGTACTAAACGATCCAGTGGGGAATCATTTCAGTGTGGACAGTAAAAAGATCAGGTGCAGATTCGTGACTAATTACAGTAATGATGTTGGATAGTTCCAGACAACCCCAGTGTGTGTCCAGCTTTACTTGCGGATTAATGATGGGTTCTGGTCTCTGTAACTCTCACCGTACAGAATGTCTGAGGGAAGAGGGTGATGTTATACAGCATCAGGCAAAGAGAGACGATGACTGAGCAATCAGTAGATGCCATATATAACACACGTCACACAGCTTACAATGCATGGAGCTAGAAGGGCCACACAATATCAATTTTGGGAATGGAAGCACATGCTAAAATCATCTGAAAATGACACCACATGCCCATACACCAGAAGCACCTTCTCCGCCTGCTCTGCACACACTATGCCTCTGGATGGCAATGTTGTATTCATATGGGGCTGGATCCAGACCTTGTTAAGTGCATGAACTTAGTTACTCCTGGGCTAAACCATGTTGATTTCAGGAGGAGCCAAGTTAATTGTATTCTCTGCATGCAGGGATATATCTTTAAGTTGCTTACTGCACAGATACTGACCAGCTTTACTATCACACTGTTATTTAGACTTGGGATAGGAAACATCACCTCTCAACACTAATACTGTTTGCAACAGATGAAATATGACTCCCTTGCAATCAACATGGTTTAGCCCTTGAGTAACTAAGTCTATGCACTTAACAAGGTCTGGATCCAGCCCATGGTAACTGGTGTTTCTGGATATTCCACTTATCATTGGATAACATTTACCTATAAATTGATTGAGCAACTTCCATTCTGTTTTTATTTTTTTTCACTTATCTTTGGATCATATTCTCTCATGTTGTATATTAAAGCATCTCCACAAAAAAGCAGAATGAGGATCACACAGTAGACAGAGAGCAGAAGTTTTCTGCTTTAAAACAATTGCCATAATACTCTTTTGTTAAGTCTTAAATATATTAGAAGTAATTTCATTTAAATTCTCATTTGGGCAATAGTAGGATGATATTTATAATAGTAGGAGGATATTTATAATAGTAGGAGTATATTTATAATAGTAGGAGTATTTGTATAATAGTAGGAGGATATTTATAATAGTAGGAGTATATTTATAATAGTAGGAGTATATTTATAATCGTAGGAGGATATTTATAATAGTAGGAGTATATTTATAATAGTAGGTGGATATTTATAATAGTAGGTGGATATTTATAATAGTAGGAGTATATTTATAATAGTAGGATGGTATTTATAATAGTAGGAGTATATTTATAATAGTAGGAGTATATTTATAATAGTAGGAGGATATTTATAATAGTAGGAGTATATTTATAATAGTAGGAGTATATTTATAATAGTAGGAGGATATTTATAATAGTAGGAGGATATTGATAATAGTAGGAGGATATTGATAATAGTAGGAGTATATTTGCTTTTCAAATGTACTCAAGCTATAACCATGTTACACCATAATTCACACGATACGGCATGTGATCAGTTCTTACTTGGTCAAAGGACACCTACTTGATACCGTTAAAATGACTGACGCTTGATCAGCTGTGATGTCTAATCGACAAATACTCACTCACTCGAGAACAATACCCGCTGAACAATTACAGACTCAACATGGATGGGTGAGTATTATACTTAATCTTATTTTTTTCGCTCATTTTAGGGTCAGGCTATTGTGAGGGGATGGTTAAGGTTGGGATGCAGTAAGGGAGTGTGAGTCACCGCTGAGAACGACCCTTTTTCGAAAGGGCCGTTTTCTACTCCCCATTTGCGATGACGGAGCTCCTAAGAAACTTCCTGCCCCACCGCAGACAGCGCTGCTATCTATTTTCTCAACCCCAATGCTAAGTCTTTCCTAACCTTCCACTTCCATTACCCTAACCCTCCCCTCCCCGCAGCCTAACCCTTAGTTTCCCCTTCTTCCATACATCCCCTCCCCGCAGCCTAACCCTAAGTCTCGCCTTTTAGGCTCCATCCCCTCCCCGCAGCCTAACCATAGGTCTCCCCTTCTAAGCTCCATCCCCTCACCTGAACTAACCTGTCCGGTCGTCGAAGTGTCAGGAACTGTTGGGTCATTAGCTGTCAGCTGTGTGTATGTCAAAAATGGCTGTTTACAGAGGGGCACGCAACTTGCATTTACTCTTAACGCATTAAGAGTAAAGTTAAAGTTTGGTTGCAGTGAGGGAGGGTTAGGGTAAGGTTAGTGTTAGTGTTTGTGCCAGGCTTTTTCTATCGACAACACTAAAGGTATAATAATATTGAAGACTTCAGTGCTGTCAGTAAATTAGGAGAACATAGACTACGCTTTTCTTCAAATATATGATATAATATATTGTTTCCTAGTGTATTTCTCAATGGAAATCATGCAGCCAAGGACCACAAGTGACCACTGTGTACATACAAGGAACAGAAAAAAGGTCCAGCGCTCCATGTCAACCCAATGTTGTTGAGTGTATGAATGTCTCAAAAATGACTTTAGCTGCAGTATAATAGACATAATACACAGTAAATATGAACTCATTAGTAGTGTCCAGGCACACTCATGTTTTATTCGGTTATTCAGACTATGAACTGGATCCAGACCTCCACAAAACAAGTACACACGTGCACCTAACACACTTCCATTACGGATCTGGATCTGCCAGAAACAGAGGTTCGGATTCACAGTTACGTAGTTTTCGTCTTACATACGTTGTTTTAAGAATTGAGCTACTATGCATGCGGATTTACGCTATCTACATACCATACAGAAATGGTACATAGATAGCGTAAATAGGCTACTACGCATGCGTAAGATGAAAACTACGTAACTGTGACTCCGGACCAGACTTCCGTAATGGAAGTTTTTGTGACGGAAGGCCACAAGGGGCGGGATGCGTATGTCACATACACATGATAGGAGTGGGGAAGTAAGGAGTTGGTTAAGCCCTAACGCACTATCCAGATTTCCATACCGTCCCTATATTACATGGATACAGTACGGAAATATTAAATCCCTTGCTTGGTCTCCCCCAGACTGCAGCACGGGAGGTCTGCTTCCGATCCCATATTTATACATGGCAATGTCGCTGTGAATTTCATTGGTAATGGACCTCGGCATATGCATATGAATTGTAAGACTTTGCTTCTGAATTTGCATGTTGCTGTTGAGCCAAATGAAGCGTGAGCTAGGCCAAAGTAATTATATTTTCAAAAGCAACGAAACTAATTGAAGATCTCTACCAGAATTATTTACAAATCATTTACCCAAGGAATCAAATGAACACTTTAGTGAAGTGCAAAATTGTGAAATAATCTGATGCAGCTGGTTAACGTATTTGTTTAAAGATTGAAGAGTAATTTAGAAATGTATGCACATTATTCTAAACTCGTAATACCGGATCAGTATCTGATTTAATAATAATCCTATAGTCCATGCATACATGGGTAATACACTCCTCTCACACTCACAGACCTTCCGTACTCTAACCCTTACCTTAAATTTTAAACACCCACCACACATAAAATGTGACAGGTGCATAATGCAACGTATGTTAGAGATTAGAAAAACCCCTTACTATATGAATTGCAATGATACCCTTGCCCACCATTCGTACCCCAGGTACACACGGCAGACGGACACTCAGTGCCATCAAAGGTCATTACCCATCAGAATGCAGCATCTTTTGTAAGTACCCTCTCATTATTTAAGCAAGATCTGGCCCATCTAGAGATATCTGGTACCTGTGGGTAAGCAGACACAGGCAAAATACTGTTGAGCAGACACCAAGAGACAGATGAGAGACAAGTTTGGTTCTGTCAAGCAGTGGGTACAGATTGGATCCTGTGATTGAGTAAACTCAGGGTGGCAGACTGGAATATGTAGTTCAGCAAACACAGACTGGACGAGTGCCACAAAAAAGAAATCATAGAAAAAGGTATAGTGATAATCGCCAATTAAATCCTTATGCAGCCTGTACTTACAGTTAAAAAGACAGTAAAAGTCTCAAATGGAAACAATATAGCAAAAAACAAACAGAGTACTGGCGCTAGGACAAGTCCACCTCTCCGTTAGTGATCAAACACCCCACATGGAGAGAATAAAACCGTAGATGATAATAGCCATATGGTATATCATGGTATGGAAATATATACGGTGTGGTCAGCTTACAGTTTGATGCAAGTTCACAGATGTACGATAGATATCAGGGTAAGAGGATGAGATATTTCCTCACACTCTGTATCCTGGTATTTGCAACACGCACAGTTCACTCCGTTTGATTCCCTCCGGGTCGCGGCCTCGTTTTCGGCAATTCAGTGCGGGAAGAGAGGAGACACAATATACACAACCAAATAGTACAGATCAATAAAGTTTTATTCGGTCAAAGATCAATGAATAAAATACTCACAAAAGTCGTGCGACATATATAAAATATGTCAGTAAAAGCATCAGATATAAAAAATCCTTTCTTTGCTTAGTCCTAGCGCCAATATTCTGTTTGTTTTTTGCTGAATTTACAAAAGTAAAATCAGTAGAAAGTCGCCGGAGATGAGAGTTAGTGAAATTCACTACAGGGAGTTTCAAAAGGCAGAGCATACAAATCGCTGCACTTACTATACAGCGATTTGTAAAATCTTTATAAACTATCCTCTAACTTTGGCGAGAAAATTTCTTTAAAAAACCCACCTTTTACAAAAAAAAGAAAAAACCCTTAAAAACAATTCAAACCTCTGCTGCTGCATGCTATTAGACCTTAGCATGCTGTGGCATATAGTACTAAAAGGCACAGCATGTCCATGTATTGCAGGGCATGCTGTGCCTTTTAGTACCATAAGCGGCATCATGCCAAGAATGAATGCGTAGAAATAATACACACTGCCCCGTTACATAGTTAATATACATAGTGTCCCTTTCCATAGTTAAAAAACAAAGAGCCCATTTAATAGTTAAATACATAGTGCCCCTTTCAATAGTTACAATACATAGTGCCCCTTTCAATAGGTAAAATATATAGTGCCCCATTCAATAGTTAAAAAACATAGTGCCCTGTTCAATCGTTAAAATACATAGTGCCCCTTTCAATAGGTAAACTACATAGTGCCACTATCAATAGGTAAAATACATAGTGCCCCATTTGTTTATATATTTTCATAGTGGCCTCATCCTTGGAATTAATTAATAATTTATTATGTGCTTAAAATTTTTTGTAAAAATAATAAATAAATATAATACTTACTTTTCAGAATATCATTACAGGGGTGCTATTTAGACCCTCTGACGGGATCACCTTTCAGAGGGTATAAATAGGACCCCTGTAATGACATGAGTCATTCTCTAGGGGACCCAGAAGAAGCAGCAGCCTGTGTCAGCCTCAACAGAGAAGACATCTGAAAAGTAAGTATTATATTTATTTATTATTTTTACAAAAATGTTTAGCACATAATAAATAATTAATTCCAAGGATGAAGCCACTATGAAAATATATAATGAAGAAATAAAGCCCCTGTAATGACATGAGTCATTTGCCAGTGGACCCAAAAGAAGAAACAGCCTGTGGACGGAGCTCCAGAAAAACACCATGGACCAGGACAACATGTCACAGCCTTGATAGAATCTGAATTAGTCATGGGTTTCGAGGGGTGTGTAGGACAGCGGATGTTTTAGAGGAAGCTGGGAGGCCGCAGATGATGCTTTCGCATAAGAGCAAGGACGGACCAAGGGGTAGCAATAAGACGCTGGTCCAGAGTGAGATGCTCCAGGTAGTGGGAGAGATTGATGGATCCTGCGCCGGACTGGATCACGTAGGGCTAGACTGGGTCTGATGAGACAAGCTAGAGAGGACGGAGTCCTTAATATGTGTCAGGTGGCAGAACAGGTCAGCACAGACAGGCTGGACTAGATTACTACAGGCAGGCTGGACTGGATTAGTACAGGCAGGCTGGACCGGATTAGCACAGACAGGCTGGACTGATTTAGCACAGGCAGGCTGGACCGGATTAGCACAGACAGGCTGGACCGGATTAGCACAGTCAGGCTGGACCGGATTAGCACAGGCAGGCTGGACTGGATTAGCACAAGCAGGCTAGACCAGATTAGCACAAGCAGGCTGGACCGGATTTGCACGGGCAGGCTGGACTGGATTTGCACGGGCAGGCTGGACTAACTTCAGAGCGGCTCCATGAGTAACCAGGCACCCTTGAGTAACAAAATTGTTCTGGCACTGAGGGATCAGTGCACAGGATTTAAATAGCCCGCCCTGGCTCAGGATTGGGTAGCCAGGTCATGTGCTTCCCTTGAGCAGGCTCCCATTGGTTGCTGCAGGTCATGTGTGCAAGAACAAGATGGTGGCGTCCATGCACCGGAGATCAGCGGTGTTGGGCGCCACAAGGAACATGCGGCAGGCAAAAGAAGCCATGGAGCAGCGAGTGAGGAGAGGAACACGCGGCGGACCGACGGCCAACAGGAGATTGCCCCTACTGAGAATGGCAGCTCTGACGAGCAGGTGAACGGACCCGACATGAGAGAGCCGCCGACAGACGGCCTCTCACTGGGTAAGTGTAGAGGTGTCTGTCGCGAAGTGCCTTTAATCAACAGAGAAAACTTCTGAAAAGTAAGTATTATATTTATTTATTATTTTTACAATTTTTTTTAGCACATAATAAATTATTCATTAATTTCGAGGAGGAGGTCACTATGAATATATATAATGAAACGGGGCACTATGTATTTTAACTATGTAACAGGGTACTCCGTATCATTTCTATAGAACGGAGCAGTGTGTATTATTTCTATAGAACAGGGCAGTGTGTGTATTTTAAATTTAATGGGCACTATAGGATTTATAACAAATACGGGGCACATAATGCATGTGGCAGCATGTCATTAACCCTTTTTTATGGTACTAAAAGGCACAGCATGCCCTGCAATACATGGGCATGCTGTGGCTTCTAATACTATATGCCGCACCATGCTAACGGTTAATAGTATGCTGCGACAGGGTTTTTTACATTTAGACTGGTATACTGTAATTAAAAAGGGTCATAAACTACAGCGAGTTTAACATAAACTACCGCGAGTTTTACATAAACTTGCCATAGTTTAACATAAACTAATAGTAGTTTAATCAACGGCCATCTCTGTAGTTTGTAAATCGCTGGGGAAACTCGTCCCATAGTAATTTTGAGAAAAAAATCGCTGGCAAACTACAGCAATGACCATTTTACAGGCGAGATAACTTGCCCCTTAGTAAATCTGGCCCCAAGTGTTAAAAGCAAACTACCTGGCTCATATCAAGTTCCAGTCCTACTTCTGTTGCACTGATTAACTTACAATCCTGCTGTTTTACAGTCACATCTGCACCGATGAAAGAACACTGCCAATAAATATATTTCAGTTTAATTTTTCTCATATTAGTGAAATTACACTTCTGCATTTACAGCGTGTTAAAATATAAATGTAAATATCATAATTTCCCAAGCTGCTGCATTCCCAAACTAGTCTTGTTTTCCTGGTATGACACACACCATCTGCTTCGTGGTAGATGTTAGCAATCTCGTGTCATAAAAGTTGGATGAAAATATATCAGTTTGCAACTGACAATCTGTAATGTGCTCTTTTCTTGGCTCTCAAAATAAAGTTATTTTTAACAGTTTACTGTTGTTTCTCAGCATTACAATATTGCCAGATTAAACAACTCAGTCTGGTGGTGATCAGAAGGGATCTTACTGTAGTATACAGGTATGAAATAGGTAAATCCCTGGATGACTCGTTTTTTGGCACAATTCTCCTTTGATAAACTGCACAACACATCTAATGTTTATTGTAGATGTCCTGTAAGTATTATGCTGCCAGTGACTTGGGTGTTACTCATTGCAAGAGCAATCTGTGATGTTTCATCATATCTATATTTATGCCTTGTGTAGGTGAGTAGCCTGCCAATGCTGGTTATCCAAACACTTGGTAGTAGCGTGAAACGTTATCTTATGGTAATTGTATAGAACACCGGGAAAAACAATGATACTCACTGCATGAAAATATAGGCGGATTAAAGCTTGACGTGATTAAAAATCAATAGATAGGAATAAATATTAAGGAAAGTCTCTTTAAAATACAAATTATAATAATAATAATTACCTAAAGCAAAAGAAAGTCAACTTTCAAAATGATATTTAAAATGATATGAGATGTCCTAATCACTCCCTCACATATACATATGCCATGCATAGGAGTAGTAAGTGATTCTTTTAGTCTTATTACCAAATCTATTATACATAGGAGTGAGTAGGCTGACTTTGTAGAAAGCCTTTGCAAGCCTTTAATCTCCAGCTTTTGCACACAGGTTGTCCAGGAGTTAAAGTGCTGTTAGTCTCTGTCCAACTAAGTGGAGATAGAGAAGGTCAGAAAGGTACCACCTAAGTTAGCTCTCCATCCAGAAGTCACAAGCATGAGAACCTGTAGAAACTCAGATCTTCTTTCATATATACTGTACTGCCGGATCCAGAAAAGTATGTAAGTGGCCTGATTTAACTGGAGGGCGCATGTGAACAAATGGGCTGTGCTTCCCCTCCGCCCGCTAAAGTGGGGGGGAAGCATGGTAATTGTACAGAATGGGAGGGGGCTCTATTGATCTGCACGACTGACTTAAGGCATAAACTGAAATAAGTACAATACCTCAAACCCCTTTGCGCTATACTATAACAATCTAAAACAAATTAAGCAATAAGTACTCATAAAATATGGTGATTATCTAAAACAAACAAAGCAATAAATAATCATAAGAAAATATCAATCATAGATATATAAAGCAAATATTAAAAGTTCTCCTATAATACACAATAAATCTCAGATGGCAGGCAGCTAATATATTGTAGCAATAGAAGTTCAGTCCGACGTGTTGTTTCAGCGATCACTTGGAAAAGAACAAAAGAAAAAGAGAATCTAGTGCAATACATTTGAACAATTTATTTCTATACATATACACTAAAAACTTCAAGGTAAAAAAGTCAATATAACACTGAAAAACAAATATCCCCTAAGTTTCCCCTCCCCTCGTACCGGAGCGTAGTCAGTGTAAAATTCATCCAGCGGTCCTCAGCCCGAGGTCTTGCTAAATAGTGTAGACATACCGTTTCTGGTGCCAGTGTTTGGAGTGGGTACAGCCTGGTATGGGTATCAGAGTTTACCTCACTTATGCGTTTTGAGCCGCACGAGTCCCTTTCTCAAAGTGATAAAGTGGGTAGTGATGGGATAAGGTTTTTAGTACGAAGGATTTCAATATTGATACCCTGGGTTTACTAGAAGGACTGTAGGAGAATACGAGCAAGTACATTTAGTCGAGGGGAACACCCAGGGTATACTTCATAAGATTAAAACATAACTTTTATAAAGTATGCATTAAAAATAAACATGACAGAATTTTATTCCCACACAAAGTGAATTTTTTTAAATGAAAGATTTGTGTTAGAAAGAGAGATATAAAGTGCTCAAGAGTTAATAATTGTGTCATAGGACACTGTTTGCTGTCTGCACAAGTAAGCTCCAAAGAAGGTATATACCAAAGCTGAATAGTACCCAGTAAAGTAAAACTGGTGTACAATATTGTTGCCTGCTGCTAGTAATAATGAATAGCAATGTACCAAGGATCCAGAAACAAAGGTTCAGACTAAGATTCCACCGCCGTAATTACGGCAGGCGTATGCATAAGATTGGCTGTTAAGCCGATCTGCGCATACACCGGGCAGATGTTGCTCGGCGTAGTGAGAGATTTTGGTTAGTGAGGATAGGGTGTCCGTAACTGCAGCATAGTTATGGTTGAGGGGGCGTTCCTCTCCGTAACTACGCTGCAGTTAGGGAAGGTAGGTGGGGGGAGGCAGGGAAATGAGGAAGGGAGGGCAGGATTAGGTCGTTATGCTCCGGTGCCCGGCGTATTTACACTCTGTTACGCCGGCTGAAGTTAGGGTAGCCTTCAGCTGGCATAACAGTGTGTAATTACGCCGGGACAGGGGGAGTGTCAGGGGGAGTGCATCGATGTTTAGCTGAGCGTTAGTACGCTTAGCACAACATCGTAGGTCAGGATCTTCTTTTTCTGCTTACTTTCTATTTTTTCTAACTCCTTCATGGCAACTTTATTGAAAGCTGAGTAGGCAGAAAAAGAAGATTAAATATCATAAAAATATGACTAAGGCTGAGTTTAAAGCTATGAAGGAGTTACAGAAGAAAGCCTCCATTACTATCAAACCAGCAGGTAAAGGGGGACGATTGGTCATAATGAACACCCTTGAAGTTTTGAGACAGCTCCAGGATATTAAAACATACGCCCTCCTCAAAAATTATCCAACTTTAAACATCTCTAAGAAATATACAGGTTTGATTGAAAAAACGTTTAAGTTGGGGGCCTTCAACAAAGAGGTTTATGAATTTTTGAAAGTAACATCTCCGACCATACCAGTCCTATACCTCTTATCAAAGGTTCACAAGAACGCCACCCCCAGGTAGACCGTTAGTGGCTGGGATTAACTCAATTACATCAAAATGATCTGAATTTATTGACTCAGTCTTGTAACCCTTGGTTATTTAGAACCCTTCTTATTTTAAGGATACTGTAGCCATCATTAAAAAATTTGAAAACATAACTTGTGATGCTGATACATATTTAGTGACAGCAGACGTCACATCCCTCTACACCAGTGTTCCCCAACCTCAGGCCTCAGGAACCACTAACAGTGCATGTTTTCCAGGTCTCACTGCTGGAGCACAGGTGTGTTCATTACTAACTGTCTCATTTTAAAAGCTCCACAGGTGCTGCTCATTTTGTTAGTGGTCCCTGAGGATTGAGGTTGGGGAACACTGCTCTACACCATCATTAATCATTTAGATGGTGTAGAGGGAGTTAATAAATTCTTAGATCCAGACCAAAGTGTATTTAATCAGTTTATTGTGGAGGATATCTTCAAAGATACCTTCTACCTCCAGAAGACTGGAACTGTTATGGGGGACAAAGTGGCCCCCAGTTACGCAAATCTTTTTCTAGCATCTTTGGAGAATTAAACTATATGGGATGATCCAAGATGGCAACCTTAATCAATATTCTAGATATATTGATGACATTATATTTGTATGGAAAGGTCTGAAAAACATTTTAGATGACTTTTGCCTATATTTAAACTCCAACCATAAAAACATCTTTCTTACATTTAATGTCAGTCAAGATAACATAAACTTCTTAGATCTTACATTATATATTGAAAATGGATCCCTTAAAGTAAATAACTTTATGAAACCGACTGACTCAAACTCTTTTATTAATACTAACAGTTGCCATCATAAAAAGTGGATAACAAATATCCCTAAAGAACAGCTTTTAAGACTAAGGTGTAACTGTACTGATCTAGTGGAATTCAAACAACAATCCCTCCTTTTAAAAAATATGTTTTTAACAAAAGGATACGAAGAAAACGTTTTAGACAAAACAATTGAAGTGCAGGCTCATGAAAGACACCTTTTGTTAACACCTAAAAAGAAAAACCCAGTACAAAACAGTAATAGTCAATACAGTCTTGCTTTTATCACCAAATATAAATCTGGACATAAAATAGTTGAAAATAGTTGAAAATATCATAAGAAAAAATTGGCACCTTCTGACCTCAGACCCCCTTTTAAAAAATGAAATTCCCAGCATCCCTAGGTTCATCTACACTAAGGCCAATAATCTAAGCACATTTGTCACTAAAAGTGCCTAACATTCATCGCCATCTAAAGGGGGTACTATAAAATCAAAAGGCTTTTTTAGATGTGGCTCATGTATTATGTGCCGTACACATGTTAACCAACCCTCCAAAACTTTGACTTTTCAATCTACTAAAAATAAAAAAAAAACTATCATTTATACCAGTTTATTACGTGCTCCACTAAAAATGTGATTTACCTCATAGGGGTATATTTATAAAAGGCGATTTTGGCCAAATCACCTCAACTCCCGTGAGTTTGGAGGTGACTTGGCCATCACCATATTCACTAAAGGCAAAGTCCCGTGACTTTTGCCTTTAGCAAATTCAACTCGCCAAACATCTTGGGACAAAATTCGTCCAGATGTTTGGTATTCAAAACATACAGCTCACCGGATTCACTAAAGGCAATTTGTCTAAATCACCTTTAGCTCGCCGGCAAATCACTGAAAAACAACTCACAGGCTGTGTTGGGCTCTTTCAATGAAAGTGCCTCACACAGAGCCTGAAAAACACGTCAAGCTATTTGACGTGTTTTTCTGTGTGTAAAATCCAAGCACAGCATGCTTGAAAGCCTTAGGCATGCTGTGCTGATAGAACTACAAGGCTAAGCATTGTTTTGCACCATTATTAGAGTAATAGCCTTGAGAAAGATTGTCCATAACAATCGAAACGCGTTGGTTGATTCATAGTGACTATAGACTGATGGATTCCTAAGATAAGGACCATTACATTCCAGTTCCCATGTGCAGTGGCGTATCTACCATGGGTGCAGAGTGTGCAGTGCACACGGGCCCCTTCAGACAAAGGGGCTGCCCGTGGCACTCACCCTGCACCCAATGGAGGATCCCAGTACCACCTATATATGTACAAACGGTGACGATCTCCACCAGCCTTCCGTTCCCAACAGTGCACGCTGTGCGTGGGCGTCACGTGGGGATGTCAGGCGTGCGTGCACTGCGCAACCTCACGCTCCTCTTCTGTTTGCAGAGCGTGAGGCTGCGCAGTGCACTGTTGGGAATGGAAGACTGATGGAGAACGTCTCGTTTGTATAGATATGGATGG
>WWET01002363.1:211598-223231 GCA_011038615.1 Limnodynastes dumerilii
GTCACATGGGGATGTCAGGCGTGCGTGCACTGCGCAGCCTCATGCTCCTCTTCTGTTTGCAGAGCGTGAGGCTGTGCAGTGCACTGTTGGGAATGGAAGACTGCTGGAGACCGTCTCCGTTTGTATAGATATGGATGGGGTTGAGAAGAAGAAGAGGGGGGCCCGTCTTGGGAGGGGGGGGCGTCTGATGGGGAGGGGGGGCCCGTGTGGGGGGTCTGCACACGGGCCCCTTCATTTCTAAAAACGCCCCTGCCCATGTGTATAAACTTACTTATGTGGACATATACCTATGTCACATTTCTTTTGTGAGTATCACTTTAACTTGGATTTTCACGATATAAAAATAAATTGATTTGCACTATTAGGTGCTTTTATCTTCCTTCCTTGTTCCTTATCTACATTCATCCTATGGGTGACACGCTGATTTGGAATTGAGGCCTGGATTCCGACAGTGCCCATAGGAAGAACATCATTACAGCGCGGCACAGTTCCCTTAGACACAGATCACACGCACGTGGCATAACAGAATAGCCGCAGGACGCTTCTACGATCAGGATTCAGAAGTTTTTCTACATACTAGAGAAGTACTCATAAACTGTAAGCTGATAACTTGACTTTTGTGGCTTTAACATCTATATAAAAGACTGAGAAGTTTCTCTTGCAACATTCCTCTATAATGGTTTGCCGACACGCTGATCCTGTGCTCTGAAAATACGTCAGCGTACATCTTTACATATTAAATACAAGTTTCCTAATATTTACAATTGGTATTGCATGAGGAATAATAATTACTTTGGAACTGATACTCTGCATGTATGTTAGGTGTTACAGTATATTCTCTATGTTGATCACTGTATGTTCATAGAGAGATAGGTACATTTGCCTTTTCCCGTATATAGAGTTTTCTGCTAGAGCCAATTCTCGGGTGTACCTAGATCTACATTCTACTTATTCTATAAGAGTTGGTTTCACATCTTTACACCCAAAGTTTGCATAAGCTGTTTTCCAGTTAGCGCTAAACTTTTTCTTTTACTTTGTATACATATTTGTCAATCGTAGACTTACACCTCCATAAAACACCTCTAACTTTACGTGTGTACATACGTGCGTATATGTGTGCCGTACGTAGATTCTATGTAACCGCGCCCTCAAAGACTCATTTAAATGCCTCCCCCCACCCTCTTTCACATAACTTTTCAGGTACGTATTTCAACCCCGTCCCTCCGTACGTATGTCCCCAAGTGCGATTCCCATGTCCATGCCTAAAGCACTTACGTGCGTATACTCTGCGTAACTAATGTAAATAAAGTTACTATGCATGCGCAGTTAAAACGTACCTAAAAATACGCACGCAACAGCACGTGAAAACGGATCTGTGAATACGACCCCTAATCCCACACACCATGTGTATCTCAAATGCATGGTAAGTGGGCCCATCCCCCCCACGGAGTCTGACTTCCGCACAGGAAGAAGCATCTGCCGGCTGCTCTGCATCTGGTCCTATAGCTATCTTTTTCCTGGGATTTCTTGTCTTTGTTTTTCATGTGGATTGGATACAAATAAGAAGATAAAGGAGTAAAGTGGTATAGCGTATAGAGTATAGCGCTATAAATGGTGTCTAGCTGTTCAGAATATCTGTGATTGTGCAATGTGTTTGCATGTCTGGAGATATCCTCACAGGATAGTTGAAACAGTATGGACCTGATTCACAGTTAATAAAATGAGGCTTTTTAGGTGCGTAAATTTAAGAAGGGATATACTGAACGTGCGTAGTAACTCAATATATGCAATTTACATAGTACTGAACGGGATGACTCTGAATCACCATTACGAACATTTCCTCAAGGTTTGTAATGACTTTAAATGAAGGAGCGTGTCAGGAAAACTTAAAAATGAAGACAATAGGAATGAGTGGAGAGAGTAATTTAAATGAGGAAATCTGGGCGTGTTTACGCAAAAACGTTCTTACTTAAGCCGCCTTACGCACACAACTACAAATCTAAAGATACGTTAGACGTATGGCATTTGTAAGTTGGTTAAGAAGCTTAAAACTGGGGCCGTGTCAGGGGAGTCTTGATACTTTTTGCGTATAATTAAAAACCTAAAGCATTCTTAAGTGTGAATACGGTTCTAGATTTTTAAATTTTTTTTTATTACAGTGTAAAAACTGTGCAATAGTATAAACTTACACAGAAATAAGATCGGGTTAGGCGAATTAGTGATGTTGCCTATAGCAACCAATCAGCTTACATTCTCTAATATGTAATAGGAAAGTTAGAGCTAGAATCTGATTGGTTGCTATGGGCAACATCTCCACTTTTTCAAACCCCCAGTTTAGTAAATCTAGCCCCTGGTGTTTTCTTTATTTCAGCAACTAATAAAGCATTCTTAAGTGTGAATACGGTTCTAGATTTTTAAAAAAAATTTTTTATTACAGTGTAAAAACTGTGCAATAGTATAAACTTACACAGAAATAAGATAGGGTTAGGCGAATTAGTGATGTTGCCTATAGCAACCAATCAGCTTACATTCTCTAATATGCAATAGGAAAGTTAGAGCTAGAATCTGATTGATTGCTATGGGCAACATCTCCACTTTTTCAAACCCCCAGTTTAGTAAATCTAGCCCCTGGTGTTTTCTTTATTTCAGCAACTAAGTTATTGTTTGTTTAATCTGGTTCCCACATGGATGAAAATGAGTGGGTAGAACTGCTGGGGAAAGGAAAGGTCAGTAGAATTAGTGAGCTCATCTAGTCAATTAATTGGAAAAGATGTGTTTACTTTTTGAAACATTATTATAAATAATCGTGAAATCCTAATGCCATTGTAGGACTTAATAGATATGCAAGGTAAATGCTACTTGGAGAGAGTAGACAATGGTTCAAGAGTTACAATTACAACATTGTTTCCTGCAAAATAAGTTTATTTCAGAGCATACAACCTCATTTTATAAACATTCTGCTTTATAAACAAATACACTTGGTAATAATAATTTGGGTCCATTGTTCTGTGAGTTGATCCAGAGTTTGAAAAAGAAGTGAACAAAGGGCAAAACCTTGTGTGACCGGGCAGCCTAAGATGGCTGCCTTTCTCCATATTTTATGTGAACGTGTTATTAGAACAGAAGATGCAAGATACTAACATTGTGCAATACAAGCTCATACTAAAAATTACGGAAAATTAGGTACGTATGTTAAAAATTACGGGGTTGTGAATCCAGCCCTCCATCTGGAACTTTAGGTTCGGTAAATACCTGTAGTTAAAGACACAACACAAGAAAATTCTTAATCAACTATAGTATTTAATAAAGAATGAAGCAAAATTCACAAATAATACTTAGCTTCAGCTGGTAGTTATTTCTTGATAACAGGTTTCAAAGAGCCCCTATCTTGACTGAGCTGGAAAAAACACCATGTTAAATTGTAGGAGAGGCAAATTTCATCTGTTGCAATCAGTATTAGAGTTGAGAGATGATGTTTTCCAGCCCAAGTCTAAATAACAGTGTAAGTAAAGTGAAGCTGGTCAGTATCTGTGTGCAATAAGCAAAAGCAAAATATTGTTCCTGCATGCAAAGAATAACAATTCATTTGACTCCCCCTGAAATTCAACATGGTTTTGCCAAGTTGTAACTTTACACGTTTTCCTCTTATTTTAAACTATGGATCCGGTCTGAGCTTTCTGAGCAACAGATTCAGATAGATGCACAATCGCTTGGCCATACCATCCAGGCACTCATGTGCTTGCAACTTAGCCTCCCCCACTCGAACAAAGGGGCTACTAACAGACATGTCCTACCTTAACTTTTTTGTACATGAAATTATGGTGGTGCAGAGGGTCTGGATTTGTACATATTGAGAAAATGAACACAATATATTTTGTAATTGCAGCTAGTCCTCCGTCATAAGACATTAGAGTTGCAGTTCTTTTAAATCTGTATGTGTCAAAATGCTTTTAGATTAGGTAGCTCGGAGGTGTGCACATGTGGGATGTGGTCGCCGGTCCGAGCAGCTGTATATAGAACATGATACAGCTGCCAGTTGAATGACGACTATATCATTGTTCAAAAACCCCATAAATAGGAATATAATATTGGGAATGGAAGGCTGCGGTGGTGGCTAGGTTTAGGCTGCGGCGATATAATGTTAGGGTTAGGTCTTAAGGGGGTAGGTTAGGATTAGGTTGTGGGGCATGCAGGATTAGTGTTAGACTTTAAAGGCATTGACGGTTAGGGTTAGGCTGTGGGACAGAAAGGATTAAGGTTAGGCTTTGGGGCATTGATGGTTAGGGTGAGGTTGTGGGACAGAAAGGTTTAAGGTTAGGCTGTGGGGCACTGACAGTTAGGGTTAGGCTGTGGGATGGAAAGGGTTATGGTTAGGCTGTGGGGCATGGAGGGTTAGAGTAAGGGGATAGTTAGGGTAACTTACCTTTTGCTGTTTGTTCTAAACTCTGATGGTCACTATCAGGAAGTATTCTTCATGGGATAGAAAGTCCTGGGTTTTTCAGAGGTGGTAATGTGAAAGGGGTAATAATGATGCCTTTACCCTAACCCTCAATGGCCTGCAGCCTAACCATAACACACAGTCTAACCCTAAACCTTCATGCCCGCAGCTTAATCCTAAAGTTAAACATGAACAGAAATAATCAGTGCTACAAAATACACCACAGACAAATATCTAATAATATAGATAAATAAAACCCAGCAGCTACTTGAGGAAGACCAACCCTCTCAAAAAAACAAAAATCAAGAAAAAAGAGCGCTTGGAGAATGTAGTAATATTTAATGTGAATACTTAATAACAATAAACAATAAAAACACCAATGATAATCAGCATTAAAAATGCACAGAAACAAACATTAATAAACATAAAAATGAATATAAATGTCCGTTCTTGTAATAATACACCATATGAAGTGGCAACTATAATCAATTAAAATTATTTAACCAGAACTGGATGTCTACTATATATGTGTGATTATAGTTGCCACTTAAAATCATATGGTGCATTATGACAAGAACGGACATTTATATTCATTTTTATATTTATTAATGTTTGTTTCTATTCATTTTAAATGCAGATTGTCATTGGTGTTTTTATTGTTTATATTTATTAAATATTCACATTAAATATTACTACATTCTCTGAGAGCTCTTTTTCTTTAATCCTAAAGTTCCCCATACACGTTAACCCTGCACCCTCTGCAGCTGCTGCATTTTGTCCCTAACTTCCATCACTGACTTTCACTATTGGGAACGGCTAAATAGATACCCTTACCGGCTTTCCCAATAGTAATTTTCTAATTACAGCTGGCGGCTGTATCATGTTCAAATTTGAGCCATTCTAAATGACAACTGTATCCCCATTAGAAGACCAAAGAAGGGTCATTAGCTGCTCTTTTCAATTCATACACATTGAGAGCCAGATTTACTAAACTGCAGGTTTGGAAAAGATGAGATGTTGCCCATTGCAACCAATCAGATTCTAGCTCTCACTTTCCTATGACATAAACGACCAATGACTGACACTCTGCACACGCCACTCACACCACCTACGAAATAAAGACACTGAGGCGTTAATTTGGATAAAAAAGAGGGCCCAGATTTATTGATTGGAATTAAAATTGACTATGAATTTTTATGTGTAAAAGGTGGCAAATTAGCAGGTGGGAGAGTAAGCGGTCAACACCGGTGATCATAGAGTGAGGACAGAGAGCCCCTGTCCTCAGCGCTACAAAGAACATGGCATAATACACTGACTCCCCATCAGAGTGCACGTTGCGGGGGTACTGCTCCGGCAGATCAGGCACCTGCCAATGGGCTTAGGCATACCTGATATACATCAAGGAGCATGCCGTTTCATGTCTACATTGAGCTCTTTCCTATGTGCCAAATAATTGCTGACTCCCCACCACTACCGCCAAACCTATGCGCCGTCTGAAAGAAAAAACAAGGTTAATTTCAAACTTAATACGAATACGGAAGGGAGGGAAACACTCAGGAAAATAAGTCATGCAAAATGGCAACAGCCGCTAATACACCCCCCTTATTGTCCCACCCCTCCCATCCCCCAGGCTTAATCTAATTGGCTGCCCTTTCCATGACCCTGAGAACACTAGTGGTCTGACACAGAGCGCAGACAGGTGTTTAAAGGCCCTCATGCTTAAAACAGCATTCAGTTTTCCTACTAGAGAATGTCAGCTACAATCTGATTGGTTGCTATGGGCAACATCTATCTGCACTTTTCCAAACCCGCAGCTTAGTAAATCTGGCCCTGAGTGTTATAGATTTGATTCATTTAAGCTTCCAAGGCTTCAAAGAAGCTGTTTATTATGTTTTCCCTAACCATAAGGGTGTCCACCAAATCCATCTGGAAAATATGGTGTCATTTTTCTCTAAACAAGAAGAGAAAAGGAGGAGACCTATCACTATTTTCAAGATGGCTTTTTATTTGGGTGCTTTTATTATCCATGTAAATGTCTGAAGAATGTAACAGTCCAAACAAATCAGTGGGAGCAGAGCATACTGTAATTGGATATAGATATCCCACTTAGAATTGAATAATATAAACCGCAGGATAAACAGCTCAGCTACAAAAGTCCAATAAACATCAAAACCACATAGTGGCACTAATGTAGGAAAAAATTATATAGTGATGAATTTAACCCGTCATTGTTTCTATCAGTATTCCCATGAAATGATATCAAGAGAATGTTTTATTTAGAAATCAACATCTGCGTAGCTTACAGTTGTATAAGTGGAAATGTGTTGAAACCAAACAGCAAATTGTAACAGCTGGGATTTTATATGTTGCATGAGTACAGCTTCCTTAGCCCTTGTTCAGAGTTTTTTTGTTATTTGCACAGATGCCAAAATTATAATGTGTGAAACTATTAAGTTTAATAATGTAAATTGCATTTTCCTCCTTCTTCTTGGCATTATCTTTGACACGGCCTTTGCTTTCCTACCGCTATACAGCTTATTAGCTGTTTGTCGGCTGTTGAGTAGTGAAGCGTATAACATTCTTTTTTTTTATCAAAGTTGCAGAGCGGCACTGAGAAGAGGCAAGTCTGATGTATAAATATATTCCGTAACCATTCTGCAAATCCACATAAGAGGGTTATGGTTGCAACTTGCTTCTAACAGCTTATAATTACAGGGTGCTTGATTTTATAGCTGGACAGTGTGTTCTAACAAAGGCAACACCTGGTGTTGTAACTCTAGTCTAGTAATTAAAAGCGGCTACACACAGGATCCACAATCGGTCGATCACACTGGCAAATTAAGGGTTTTTAAAGGGTGGGGGGGTTCAAAATGATTGTAATACATGTGGGGTATATTAGTGGTATTGAGATGGCACACTATATAAAGTCGGTGGGAGTCCCCGCATAGAAAGTTCTTTTTCGGCTGTCCCTGTTTCGAATTGTCATCTATTTTAGATTTAATTTTTCAGAATGGGTGAATGGGTGAAACGGCGCCGGACCACGGGAAAGGTGAGTAACCTGCGTGGAATGGTGGCTAAGAGTCAGGCTGCGGGAAAGGAAGGGTTAGGGTCAGGCTGCAGGGAAGGGAGGGTTAGGGTCAGGCTGCGGGTGTTACGACTATACCACTGACCAGAGCGCGGGCTCTGGCAGTGATACGTCGAGTAATTGGCAGAAGGACTGCTGCAGCTACCAGCAACAAGAACGGAGAGAGGGTAAGTGAGAGTAGGCTCACGCAAGGTGGGAGCACACCCCAAAGGAGGGGTTAGGACAGGAGAACATGCAACAGACGGGTAGGCGGCAAGCCGCAGACAAAACAAGACTGACCAGACTAAAAAGGGCAATTATACAGCAAGCAAACACACAATCAAACACAAAGGTAATAACAGAGGTAAATGAGGGAAGGCAAAAGGATATGGAGACAATGGGGGTGATTCAGAGATGCGATTGCGAAAAGATCGCAAATATACGCACCTTAGGTAAGATCTTACCAGGTTACAGCCCACTGCATAAACAGTCACTCCCCTTGCAAACAGCGGCGGATCTTAGAGTTAGACCACCATTGACTAACCCTAACTCTGCGCTGTCATTTGAGATCTTAAGGGAAGTAGTAGCGTTTATTTGCGATCCTAAGTGTCTGCCCGCGCCCACTTTCCCTCATCTCCCTGCCTCCCCCCGCCCATTTTCATGCAAATCCTTCAGATCTTAAACTTTCGCAGCACTTAAGATCTTAAGTGCTTGCGATCGATTCAAACTTACGCTCTTAGCGAATTTACGCTCCGATTCAAACCTCTTAGCGAATTTACGCTCCTAAACTCTACGTAGACGGCGTTGCACTATTACTACGCATGCGCAGTTATGCAAATTTTCTAAGATCCTAAATATACGCTCCTAAGTTGCGTGAAAATCGTATCTCTGAATCAGCCCCAATGGGAGCAATATAGAAACACAATGGGGCACTCAGTAATCAATGAAACAGGAAGCTAAGCAAGAGAGATAAGCGGCAAGAGAAGAGAAAGAGCAGGCACAGACAGACAAGCTGGAGCTATAACCGGCAAGGGAGAGAGGGCTGGAGGCGCTTAAATAGGGGCTGGCAGTCCCTGATAGGGCAGGAGGTAGACAGAGAGTTAATTGGAGTTGTCCTGGCAACGGCCAGGACGCAGGGAAGGAGAGAGGAGATCAGCGCCTGCCTACTCGGCCAGCGCTGACTCCACATGGCTAATTTGCATACCATCACGCCCCAGTTACGGTATGCATGTCGGAAGGAGCCCGTTGAGAGCAGAGACAGAGTGCCCTGCGGGGAGAGGAGTTCTGACGGCATGAGATGAAGGAGAGAGGCGCCCTGGTGTGAGTATCTGCCGTTCTGACGGCATACAAGGAGAGAGAGGCGCCCTGTAGTAATCTATCTGCCGTTCTGACGGCATGTAAAAGCGGGGAAGGGAGGGTTAGGGTAATAGAAGGGGAGGGTTAGGGTTAGAATTAGGGGAAGGGTTGGAGTTAGTTTTAACACTCACCTTTTGGAGCATCGTGTTCGGTGCTCCGGGGATCGATTGCTATGCCTCATAGGGCTATTCTTACCGGGGACCCACACCCATATAAAGTACAAGCAGTGTATGGCCCTGATTCAGAATTACGTTCTTAGGAAAGTCTCTTGACAAGCAGCATCGGCACATGCACACATGCAGGCGGGGATAGGCATGTAAATGAAGGGATGGGGGCATGTCCTTCCAAAAAAGGGGAGTGACAGGGCGTGCACACCTCTTCTGTGTCTATTATTATTATTGTTATTAATGTTTATTTATAAGGTGCCACGTGGTATCCGCAGCACCGCACAAAGGCCTAGTATGTAAGCCGCACAAAGACCTGAATCTTGTTCTATGTTAGGAAGTCTGGAAATGACACATGCTATAATATATATGGATTATATTACTGTATATCGTATATAGTGTGCCATCTCCATACCCCTAATATACCCAACATGTATTACCTGTATTGTATATTTGGGTGCTGGAGAATACATTATATATAGTACAGTTAGAGAATAGAAATCTGGCATAACACATACTATTATGTACAGTAAGTGGAATATATTAAGTCTACAGACTGAGAATGTCACAGCATACACTACATATAGTATACCAAACCCTAATATACCCTGCATAAATTATAGCATGCCATCTTAAAATATGAATATACCCCACATACATTATAGTATGCCATCTTATACCACTAATATACCCCACATGCATTATAGTATGTTATCTTAAAACACTAATATACCCCACATGCATTATAGTATGACATTTTATACCACTAATATACCCCACATGCATTATAGTATGCCTTCTTAAAACCCTAATATACCCCACATACATTATAGTATGCCATCTTAAAATACGAATATACCCCACATACATTATAGTATGCCATCTTATACCACTAATATACCCCACATACATTATAGTATGCCATCTTAAAACACTAACATACCCCACATACATTATAGTATGTTATCTTAAAACACTAATATACCCCACAAACATTATAGTATGCCATCTTAAGCCCTAATATACCCCACATACATTATAGTATGTTATGTTAAAACACTAATATACCCCATATACATTATAGTATGCCATCTTAAAACCCTAATATACCCCACATACATTATAGTATGCCATCTTAAAATACTAATATACTCCACATACATTATAGTATGAAATTTTATACCACTAATATACCCCACATGCATTATAGTATGCCATCTTAAAACACTAACATACCCCAAATGCATTATAGTATGCCATCTTAAAACCCTAATATTCCCCATGTATACTTTTTATAGTTGGATACATTTGGAGTCTGGAGATAGCACAGCACCACTGGAAGAAGTGTCGGAATTCCAGAGTGGTCATATGCTTCCCAAAGCATCCAATATCCGGACCACAATCCATGTTATAATTCAGTTCTTCTGGAGAATTAATTAGGACAATTATCTGGCATTGAGCTGGATCCAGACTTAAGTAAGCGCTTGAAATTAGTTACTCCTGGGCTAAACCATGTTGATTGCAGGGGGAGTCAAGTTAATTGTATTCTTTGCATGCAGGGATATATCTTTGAATTGCTTACTGCCCACAGATACTGACCAGCTTTACTATCACACTGTTATTTATACTTGTGCTAGGAAATATCACCTCTCAACTCTAATACTGTTTGCAACAGATGAAATATGACCCCCCTGCAATCAACATGGTTTAGCCCAGAAGTAAGTAATTTCAAGCACTTACTTAAGTCTGGATCCAGCCCATTATCATTAACTTGTCTTTTTTTCACTCACTGTTATATTTGCTTAATAAAAGTCTATTGGGGAAAGTATTCAAGATAATAAGGGTTACACACAAACTGATTTAAAAAAAGCCTGACGTCCAATTAAACGAGCATCGAGCATGCTGGAAAATCTAATCAGACAGCCAGACACAAAAAATTATGCTTTATGGCTTCTCCATAGATTATACATGTATCATGTATCAGACCAATCATAGGACAGTAAGGTGATCAGCCCAATTATCACATAGTATGTGCGGCTTGCTAATATTTATTTATGAGTTTATTTAAGAGAGCACATTTTTACATCTTGCAGTAAAAATGCGTTGTTTTATTATACAGAATATGTTATATTATTAACAATTTGAATCGTTTCAAAACCCACAGCAATTATTTCCAGGGTGTATGTATTACTTACAGTAATATGCTGGCTGTTTTACATGGATGTGGGTGTGATGCGTTAAGTATATGCTGTGGGCTTGATGTGAAATGCATTGCTATAAAAGATATATGTGAGTGGTCGTCTACAAGCAGACACACACTGCCTGCAGCAAATGTGTCAGATCTGCATCGTGATGCTTAACATGCCATTGACTCTTTACTTTAATTAGCAGCTTTCATTTCCTGGCTTACAGATACATTTAAAATGAGAAATTCAAGTTCTATTAATTGATTAAAGGACAATGGGCTTGATCCTGAACAACGCTTCTGAGCGAATTTACGCGTGGCGGAGACGTAAAATCGCCTATTTGTAAGTACTGCGCATGCGCACCATAGAAAATACGCTCATTAGCGTAGCGTAATTGTGAACGTATGGGCCATTCACGTATGTGT
>WWET01002363.1:223352-237722 GCA_011038615.1 Limnodynastes dumerilii
TGGGCGTGCTTAGCTGCGTAAATTCGTGTTGCCCATACGTATGTGTGCGTATGACTGCGGTTACGTTGGCAAAAGTTAAGGTAGGGTTTGGAAAGCGTATCTTGACAAAATACGTACGTTCAAGGGGTGTGCCGAGGGCAGTGTATAGAAAGTACGCATGCGTAAATACGCTACGCAAGTAAACGTACGGCAAACGTAGTTCTGGATCTAACCCAATGTCAGGAATGGAACGATACAAATTAAGGAACATTTGTTCTTCTGTTTTATTGTTTGACTTTACTGTAGAAGTCACAAATAACACATATAAATATTTCCAGAATCATACTCTTAAAGAAAACTAAAATCCTGTATTACATAACAGATTTGGGATTCATACATACATTCGTATATACCATCCTCGTAAATACGTACAGAGGGGCGGGTCATCCTTACAACGGCTGGAAATATGCTCTTTAGGCGGAGGGAGGCATTTAAATTGTACAGTATGGGCCGGGTTAGGCCGTTACATGCGACAATCCACTATGTACGACCGTACTTACGCAAGGAAAAGTTAAGGTAGAGTTTGGTACTCATAAATCAAATAAATTACATGCCACCAAGGGGAGTGCCCGGGGGAGAGCATAGTACATACGATCACGTAAATACGTTATGAGATCATACTTAAACTGCAATTAGATCTGGATCTGGCCCATAGGGACCAATACAGAGTATTGCAAGTGAAGGAAAATTTAAACTGTCAAAATAGCTTTAGAGTTGAGGAATAAAGTTCAACTCTAATTTGATGATTAGGACCTGATTTGATTTATTTGATAAAGGATCAGATTCACACTTAAGGAGCTGCGACTTCTTAAGTGCGCATCTGAACAAAATTACTTACTGCGCATGCGTAGAGGTAATTTACACTATCTTCGTGTCCCGTAAAAAGAGGCGGCGTAATGCCGCCTCGGGGCGAAATTAGTCAGAAGTGGGAGGAGGGAGTCATTTAGATTAGCTGGGGAAGGCAGGTAGGAGGCGGAGAGGTGCAACGGACATTGCACGGACACATAAGGTATCCCTATGGCACTCGTAAGTGCCAAAGGGAACCTAAAAACGGGGAGCGGGGTGGGGGATGGAAGCATGAGTTTGGTGAGCATCTGCACGCACCTTACTCACTCTTAAGTGTGAATCAGGTCCAAAGTTATGTATTATGTGAATTTACTGTATGTGTAAATCCAAACTATTTTCCTTGCATGCAAAAATGTTTTAATACATTTTTTATTGCTTCGTGGTTTTGCTGAGTTATACACTTGTACCTGTTTTGCCCTTACTCTTAAACTCTACATTAGCCCCATAATTATATTGCAAACATGTACAAGCCCAACTCAGCATAAGCTCCAAATATCCAGTGATAACTTTTATTATTAATTCTCAAGATATCAATTCACTCCTGACATATTTCATTATAGGGCACTCTGATACTGAAGAGTGGGTGGAAGTGCACAGACAAGGGCCCAATAGAAAGTAGATGGGGCCTGAGTCTGGATAGGTGGACTGGGGGTTTGTCTGACTTGTATGTGTGAAGCTGTTGGATAGTCCTGATAATATAATACTCCAAACCTTCAGAGATATTGGGCTGGATCCAGACTCAAGTAAGTGCTTGAACTTAGTTACTCCTAGACTAAACCATATTGATTGCAGGTGGAGTCAAGATAATTGTATTCTTTGCATGCAGGGATATATCTTTGAATTGCTTACTGCACACAGATACTGACCAGCTTTACTATCACACTGTTATTTAGACTTGTGATAGGAAACATCACCTCTCAACTCTAATACTGTTTGCAACAGATGAAATATGACTCCCCTGAAATCATCATGGTTTAGCCCAGGAGTAACTAAGTTCAAGCACTTACTTGAGTCTGGATCCAGCCCATTATTATTAGAAGAAAAAGGCAGAACAACAGAAGTAGCTTAATAGTTATAGCGTTGCTCGAAGAGGATATTTAGAAGTGGGGTATGGAAATTTCAGCACCAGATGTGTCTTGAGTTTGGCAATGCAAACAGGGCAACAATGAGTAATCACATTGTGTACATGTCATGTGGGTTATGATTTCTACACTGAACGCTTCGGGCCGTAATCACAGATATGTAAATGTGTTAACTACGGGCGTTTTTTTACGTTCTTTGAAAGTGCGCATGCCCATAACGCAAAAATATGATTCCCAAAACGTACCTCAACCTTCCGAACGATTCACGCAGGAGTCCACCACTAGCCCCGCATGAGTGCCTGGAAGGGCAAGACACTTTATGTAAATGAGCATCACAGGGACTTCTAATGCACAGTATAGGCGTGCCAATGCAGTTATGCTAGATTCACGAGGAGGAGTTGCTTGCGTAAGGAAACATACGCACTGGAAAAGTTAAGGTAACCCTTGACCACTCGTAAGTTGGGTGTCCTGTGTCAACCATAGTTGCAACCCTCCACGCTCTGTAGACCTGCATGTGTTTTTCAATTAGCTGCGTTTTGTGATCAATTATGTTTAATGGAAACACCTTTTTAAAGCCACAGCTTTCACTTTGAATGCACAACCCAAGCTTTTGGAAGGTAATCCTTTGTTTTAAACACTGATATTCTGACATCTTTTTGGATTGTTCAATGTTCTAATTTTTTTTAGTTTCCACTTTTCAAATTATTATTTTGTCTTTTTCTTGACTCATATTTGTATAAAATATTTTTTTATTTTTACCTTAAAAAATATAATTTTGTAAAAATGTTTTATTTTCATAAACGCCTACTCATGTTGCTCAGGTTGTTTAAAAGATGAAAAACTTTGTGTCATGTTTTTATGTACACATGTATTTTTTGTAATGCTAAAATAGATTTAGAAATTGTATTTTAAAATTTGAAGGTTTAAGATTTGTAGGCAATAATTAGCTAACAGTTTCTAACCTGCTGCATGCTTTCACTAACACTCTGTACCAACACCACCACCACCCTACCCACCACCACCAGAAAACTAAACAAGAATGTATGAAAATAAAAATCTGTTACACTTGTTAAAACTTGTGTTACGTTGTTTAATTTGCATAAGTAGGGTAGGGAATGGGGGGGATTATAGAGTCTGCCCACACCTTCGTAGGGGTGGGGGACTGACTGTGTGATGGCCTTATAAAGAAAAGCTGAAGAGAAAAGAGAACAAAAGAAATAAAAATGTCTAGATATGACTGGGGGGATGAACTAGTCAGGCCCTAGTGGGGAACCTAAGATAGGATAGAAAACTATAGCCGAGGGGTTCAAGAGGAAGGGGGAGGCCAAGGACCTCTTCTCCCAAAAGTTCCCGGGTTTATGGGGGAGAGTGGTCTGGGTTGTGAGCGGAACAAGAGAGAGAAGGAGGGCGGGCAGAACGTACCCGGAATACAAATAGAGATTCCTAAAGATAAAAGTTAAACACGTAATAATAACAAGATAAACTAAAACTTGAACTAGTAACACCAATAACAATAAATGGTGAGAATATTCTCCATAGTCATCCAATAATGAAATATAGAATTAAAGAGTATGCAGTCTAAATATTTAAAAACTACTTATACTAAGAGCTGTTTAAGTATCCAGTAAGCTGTATTGAAGCTAACACCTGGGTGTTGTGATAAACAGTGATACCAAACCAGACGTAGATAAAAGTTCAAGGCTACATGAAAGTCCCTAGAGGAGCTCAGGTATTCTCCTGAGTCGTTGGTAGATTTAAACAAGGAGCCAGGAGATAGAGCCGTTTAATGAGATTTCTGCCTTCAGTGGGGTCTCTAACCGTATAGGGTCAGCTATTGATGTCAACAATAAGGTGAAAAGGAAAACCCCATTAGTACTTGTAACCGTGGTCTCGTAAGATGGCAGTGATTTCACACAAGTTTCTGCATTTGGAGATTGTAGATGGGGCCAGATCCTAAAAGACTTGAAGTTTTGCATTCTCAAAGAATATATGTTGCTGATTTCTGCAAGCGTTAGAGATTCTATTCTTGGTCTGAAATGACATGAAGCGCATGATAATGTACCGTGGGGTTCAGAATCCTTAGGTTTGGCTCTAAGTGCTCTGTGTGCGCGTTCTATGTGTAGATCTTGCTCTTTGAGGTCAGGGACCAAGAAAGTGAATAAGCAAATGAGATATTGATCAATTTAATTGGGTTCAACAGATTCAGGAACATTTCAAAGCCTCAAATTGTTGCGGCATTCTCTATTCTCCAAGTCTACTGCTTTATCTTTCAAAAATTCAATCTCTCTATGTAGATAGTCCATATCCTGCGAGACCTCTCCAAGCAATTTTGTATTAGAGTCCATCTTTCCTTCAATTGCTGAGGTGCGGTTGGACAGAGATGCTATGTCTTTTCTTAGCTCCCCAGCTCATTTCTGAAATTCTGTAACAAAGGAGGATTTTAAATCTGATATAATCCTTGGTAGGTAAAGAGCCCAAAGATGCATCATGCGTAGATGGTGAGATTGAAGGTGAGGGTGGAGGAGAAGGAAAATCTTAACGTAGATCGGAATCCGGGTGGGCAAGGACAGAGAGGTTCAAAACATATATCAAGCGGTGGAGACAAATAGAATCCTGTGATGGTAGGCTGATTTTATTGAAGATATTGATTTTTTCCCATAAGAGGAATACCTTGCTGATGTGGAAGATCCTCTGGGATGAAAGTCCTGCTATGTAAGTAAAAAAGGCAGGTGGCGTTGTGTGACAGCACGGTGTTAACAATGTAGATGGTGTTACTGTGCTGCAAAATGCTCTGTCTGCTCAGAAATAGTAAAGTACACTACAGCAAGTAGAGGCCAACTTAGAGAGATGGTGTGTAACAATTGGCAGTAGATTGGCCCTAAGGAGGGCTGAGCAACAGGGTTAGAAGCAACCAATTAGTTGCAGCAACAGGGCTGTCCAGGGGCAACCAAGTGTGGTGGATGGATAAGGTTGAATAACCCCCTTGTGGGTGCAAGGTAAGAGCTCCACCCCAGAGGTTATATGGCCTTTTGATTGGGCCCCTCTAGTAGGGGATGTGTAACAACATGGGGTTTCAGAGGCCAATGTGGGAGAAGAATTCTTCCCTGTGGCTACCCCAAGCCTACTGGTAAGCTGGTCGGTGCTCCGGCTACAGCAGGGTGTAGGATAGACCCTGCGCCACAGGAGGACTTGACAATGCCACCTCAGATCGCGGCCCGGACCCGCCGCTTTCGGCAGGCACCAGCTCCCAGCAGTCGGCGGGGGCAGTAGGCAATACCCACAATACCTGTCCGGCCGGAGTATCCTGTGTCCGGTGGCAGCTCTCTTCCGGTGAAGCGAGGCAGTAAGGGACAAATGGCAGGACTCGGCAGGAAAGCACACGAGGTACGTGCTTCCAAAATGGTGACCTGCACCGGCATCTTCGTATCTCCTTTGCTGAAACTCCAGAAGTAGGATGGCACCCGTCACCAAACCAACCCCAACTGTCTCTATGGGAAGCTGAAGAGAGGACCTCACCCAGGGGGCCTCCAACGGGGTGAGTAGATGCAAAGAGGCCACCAGGCCTTGCGTATGGAGGCAGGGCAGCCCTGCCACCCCTGGGGAGCTCTGGGCTGCCGCATGGATGGTATGTGGAGGTCTTAGCCCAGGCTCTGAGAAGTTAGACAGCCGAATGGAGTTAGTTGGTGGTATAAATTGGTGATTAGTCCTACCAATTAAGGCAAAAATAGTAAAAAGCTGGGGAGCTCTGTGAAAGCATGTCCGCTCACTTCCTCAGCCACACCACGCCCCTCTGAGGATTTTATATTTTTAAAGTTTTTTTAAGGTTTTTTTAAGTTTTGATATTTTCAGATTTTTTTTTAGTTTTTTTATTGAGGTTTTTTTTAAATTCAATTATTTTCAGGTTTTTTTTTACATTTTGTTAATTTGATGTTTTTTAATGTTTTGCTATTTTATGCTTATTTAAGTTTTGTTATTTTGAGATTTCTTTAATTTTATTATTTTGAGGTTTATTTAAGTTTTGTTATTTTGAGGTTTTATAAGTTTTGATATTTTGAGTCTTTTTTTAACGTTTTTGTTATTTAAAGTTTTTGTTTTAGTTTTGCAATGTAATGCTTTTTTAAATTTTGTTAGTTTGAGGTTTTTTTGTTGTTATTTTGTGTTTTTTTAAGTTTTGTTATTTTAAGGTTTTTTAAGTTTTGATATTTTCAGATTTTTTTTGTAGTTTTCTTATTTTAAGTTTTTTTTGTATAGTTTTTTATTTTGATGTTTAGTTTACTTTTGTTATTTAGAATTTTTTTAGTTTTGTTATTTTGATTTTTTTAGTTTAGTTGTTTTTACATTGTTATTTTGATGTTTTTTTTACATTTTGTTATTTAGAGGGGTTTATTTGCTATTTTAGTCATTTTGAGTTTTTTGTACGTTTTGTTATTTAGAGGTTTTTTAAGTTTTGTTATTTTGAGGTTTTTTTTTATGATTTGATAATTTGCGGTTTGTTTACATTTTGTTATTTTGAGTTTTTTTAGTTTTGCAATTTTATGCTTTTTTAAGTTTTGTTGCTTTGAGGTTTTTTTTGTTTTGTTATTTTAAGATATTTTTTAGTTTTGTTATTTTTAGTTTTGTTATTTTGATTTTTTTTGTTTTGTTATTTTAAGGTGTTTTAAGTTTTGTTATTTTGAGGGTTTTTTTCAGTTTTGCTATTTTGAGGTTTTTTAAGTTTTACTTTGAGTAATTTTTTTTTTATTTAAAGTTTACTTTATTTTTTTAATTTTTGCTATTTTATGCTTTTTAATATTTTGTTATTTTGAGGTTTTTTACATTTGTTATTTTGAGTTTTTTTTAAGTTTTATTATTTTGAGATCTTTTTAGTTTTGATATTTTCCGAATGTTTTAGTTTTGTTATTTTGAGGTTTTTATTTGTAGTTTTATTATTTTGATTTTTGTTTGTTTTGTTATTTTAAGGTTTTTAAGTTTTGCTATTTTGAGGTTTTCTAAGTTATTTTTTAGGTTTTTTTTTAACGTTTTGTTATTTTGAGGTTTTTTTTATTTTTCTATTATATGCTTTTTTTATAGTTTTGTTATTTTGAGTTTTTTAAGTTTTGTTATTTTGAGTTTTTTTTAGTTTTGTTATTTTGAGAGTTTCTTAAGTTTTGTTATTTTCAAAAAAATTTTGTTTTCTTATTTTGAGGTTTTATTGTAGTTTTATTATTTAGATTTTTTTTTGTTATTTTAAGTTTTGCTATTTTGTGTTTTTTTAAGTTTTGATATTTATAGTTTTTTTAACGTTTTGATATTTTGAGGTTTTTTTGTAGTTTAGCTATTTTATGCTTTTTTTAAGTTTTGTTATTTTGAGGGTTTTTTTTTTTTTATCATCAATAATTTTTATTGAAAAAGAGTTTGGGATACAGAAATCAAAAAGGGGAATAGGGGAACATCAGGTACATTTATACAAAACCAGCACATGAAGTCTTAGTGAAGATAAATTTTATGCTTAACATATATCACAGCGCTTCCAGTTTAATTATAGATTAATCCCTGTACCTTAGTCAATAGAAGTTTATTAGATTAGTAGATCTGAAAAACGAGAATGAAAGGCACACAAAAGAGGGGGGAAAAAGGAAAACATGGGGGGGGGAGAAGGACACCGCTGCCCATATCACCGCTATTAAGTGTTAAGTCACATGATACATCCATAATGATAGGCCTATATTGCACTGTCCCGATTGATGTTATCAGTTTGGTGGGAGGGATCCATCCCTTCCGTCCCTCTAGACTCTTCTGCAAGTGTATCCATATATGTGACCCAGGGAAACCACTTGACAATAGGGGAATTAGTTTTCATGGAGTAGGGGGAATTTCTGGTTTCCGTAATATAACTAAACTGGACCTTAGCCTTAATATGAGCCACGGACGGCACTACCGTAGATAGCCAGTTTTGTGCTATGGCAGCCCTTGTGGCCCACAAATTATGTCCCGTTACATATCTATGGTCCAGGGGGCAATCATCCGGAAATATATGCAGCAAAGCAATCTGGGGAGCCGGGGCTAGCTGAAGGTTAGCAATTTTGTTAATGAGGAGAAATACCTCCTTCCACAACTCCTGTAGCCTTGGACAATCCCAGAACATGTGATATATATCCCCTACCATGCCACACAATCTCCAGCAATATTTGGATTGTTCTGGCCAAATACGATGAAGGCGCTCAGGAGTAAGGTATGTTCGGTTAAGAACATTTCAATATGACTTGTGCTTCTAGAAAGCTTATGAGTACTTGTAAATAGCTCAGTCCACTGAGCGGCAGAGAGGGGGATCGCTAGGTCCTCCTCCCAACTCAGTTGGGACTGAACCTTTTGGGGGTTCCTGGCAGGTCACAAAGTAATTATACCAAAAAGCTATACCTCTTGTATGAGCCGAATCTGAAAATCTATTTAAGATATGAGATTGGGGGGGACTGTAACCGTAAGGGGCCCTGGGGAATCCGGGAGACCCAGTATGTCAAGTGGATATACTTGTAGTGTTCCTTATATTGTAGACCGTATTTATTTTGGAGATACATAAAAGGACATGTACTTGAACCCTGTAAAAGATCCTGAAGTAGTTGGACCCCGCTATCCTGACATATTCGAGATAAGTTTCGCTACGGCATTTAGGGGGAGCAAGGGCGAGGGGACCGAGAATTCCTGTAGCAATAATACCACCCTGTCCCAAGCTTGTAATGAATGTTGTGTAGATGTCAATAGCTGAGATGTGTTAGATCGCATACTCTTGTGGATCCACTGCAACTCTTTCAAAGGGAAAGACACAGAGGAATGTGCTTCTATTTGAACCCATAATTTAGGCTGGGAAACCCGAGCCCAGTCTTCCATTTGAGCGACTAGCGCTGCCTCCTGGTATTTTACCAAATCTGGCACGGTCAAACCCCCACAGTTTTTGAGTAGTTTTAAACGACTATGGGCAATTCTTGGGGGTTTACCTCTCCAAATATAGGCAGAGAAGCTTTTCGTCAATTTATCCATAATGGATTTAGGGATTAAGTATGGGATGGTTCGAAAGAGATAGATGACTTTAGGGAGCAGCATCATTTTTACAGCTGCAATCCGCCCCAACCAGGAAATTTCAAAAGGAGCCCACATTTTGGTCAATGACATAGAGTTTTCCATCAGGGGGGTATAATTGCATTTCACTACTTTAGAAATGCTTGTGGGGATATTTATGCCTAAATATTGTAAATAATCTGTTTTCCAATTATATTTAAAACGTGTTTGTAAGTGCAATCTAGTTGCGGTAGGGACATTGAAAGTAATAACCTCTGATTTAGTGGTGTTTAGCTTATATAGTGAGGCAAGGCTAAAGCAGTCCAAAATTTCATGCAGCTTATTCAGAGTTACACTTGGGTTGGTGACAAAAAGGAGTACATAATCCGCAAACAAACATAGTCTATGTTCCACATCTCCCACCCCAAAATCCTCAATCTGTTGCGACCGCCTAACTTTTGCCGCCAAGGGCTTCATTGCCAGAACAAAAGTGAGGGGAGACAACGGACAGCCCTGCCTGGTGCCGTTGGTGATAGAGAAGGCAGAAGACAAAAATACATTGCTCAATACCCTAGCTCCAGGATTTTGATACAGAGCCAAAATAGAGTGCAGAATTTCTCCGCTAAATCCAAATCTCTGAAGGACGTCGGTCATATATCCCCAATGTAGCCTATCAAAGGCTTTTTCTGCATCAAGGGACAGAAGGGCAAGCTTCTTTCCCTCGCGTTCGGACATCTCTACCACGTTCAGCACCCTACGCGTATTGTCTGAAGCTTGTCTGCCCCTCACAAATCCCACCTGATCTGGTTGCACTAATTGTACAAGCAAAGGGCTAATACGATTGGAAATCATTTTGGCGTAAATTTTCAGATCTGTATTAAGCAAGGCTATCAGCCTGTAATTCTTGTAATCAGTGGGATCTTTTCCAGGCTTTAAGATGGTGATAATCCTAGCCTCAAGCATTTCTGCTGGAAAAGAGCCCCCCTGGGATATGTAGTTAAATAGTTTCACAAATATGGGGATTATATGTTCCTTGAATTCCAGATAGAAGTTTGTGAAGCCATCAGGGCCAGGGGCTTTGTCTTTGGGGAGGGATTTGATAGCGACCTCTACCTCCTGTGCAGACCAAGGGGCACTAAGGGTAACTTGGGCCGATTGACGGATCTTAGTTAGATCAATATCATGCAGGAAGGCTTCAATCGATGAAGCGGTGGGTTGTGGTGTGTTTACATCGTTCTTTAAATTGTACAGCTGCTCGTAGTATTTAGCGAAGGTGTCAAATTGTAGCTGGGTTAAGGGTTTTAACACCCGTATGTGTTCGAATAGCCTTGATCTTATGTATAGCCTGTCTATGTCTTAGCTTACGAGCTAGCTTCTTTCCCGCTTTGTTACCCGAAGTGTAGAATTTTTCCTGTCTATTGTGATCCTCGCCTTCCCTGTTCGATTGTTTCTGTTACCCCCTTTTGGGGGTTACCTCTCTTTGCTAGTTGAGTGATTGCCCCAGTAAGTATTGTATGTCCGGTTTGTCTTGTCAGCCCCATCTGGTCCATCGTCTCTGTTTTGTGTTTGCTGTACTCGTCACGGTATAGTCTCTTCTGACCGGTCTTCCCCCACTACCTGCTCTTCCTTACTTATCTCTATTCTCTTACTTGGTTCTTCTGCTCTTCTCCCGGGTGATCTCTAAGGGACATATCCTGACGGATTCCTACCAGCTCCAGTCCATCCCCACCATCAGGGGCTCTGGCAAACACCCGGTCCGACCTTTCAGGCTCTATGCTCCGGTGAGTAGCTCGCTCCTTTTCTCTCTCTCTCTCTGGGGTCACTCCGGTACTCACCTAAGGTTAACCCTGGGTACCCTAACATCCCCAATGTAGCCTATCAAATGCTTTTTCTGCATCAAGGGACAGAAGAGCAAGCTCCCTCCCCTCGCGTTCGGCCATCTCTACCACGTTCAGCACCCAATGCGTATTGTCTGAAGCTTGTCTGCCCCTCACCGATCCCACCTAATCTGGGTGCACTAATTGTACAAGCAAAGGGCTAATACGATTAGAAATCATTTTGGCGTAAATTTTCAGATCTGTATTAAGCAAGGCTATCGGCCTGTAATTCTTGCAATCGGTTGGATCTTACCCAGGCTTTAAGATGGTGATAATCCTAGCCTCAAGCATTTTTGCTGGAAAAGAGCCCCCCTGGGATAAGTAGTTTAATAGTTTCACAAATATGGGGATTATATGTTCCTTGAATTCCAGATAGAAGTTGTTTGTGAAACTATCAGGGTCAGGGGCTTTGTCTTTGGGGAGGGATTTGATAGCGACCTCTACCTCCTGTGCACTAGGGGCACTAAGGGTAACTTGGGCCAATTGACGGATCTTAGGTAGATCAATATCATGCAGGAAGGCTTCAATCGATAAAGCAGTGGGTTGTGGTATGTTTACATCGTTCTTTAAATTGTACAGTTGCTCATAGTATTTAGCGAAGGTGTCAGGAATTGTAGCTGGGTTAAGGGTTTTAACACCCGTATGTGTTCGAATAGCCTTGATCTTATGTATAGCCTGTCTATGTCTTAGCTTATGAGCTAGCATCTTTGTTACCCGAAGTGTAGAATTTTTCCTGTCTATCTATAATGTCCTCGCGGGCTTAGGAGGAGAGGAGCTGATGGAGGAGACGTAAATCCGCTAGTTTGCTACTGTGCGCATCCAAAGGGGACTCTTTATTGAGTTTTTCAATAGCCGCAATTTGAGAGACTAAATCCTCTTTAGTTTTACAGAACTGACGCTTAAGCCTGGAACCTGTCTGAATAGCCGCACCTCTTACTACTGCCTTAAGCGCGCACCAAAAATTACATTCTGAGGTATCTTCTATATCAGGGGTTCTTAACCCATGGTACGCGTACCACTGGTGGTACACGTACCTCTGTGAGGTGGTACGCGGCAGGCAGTCCTCTTGCTGCAATGCTGTTTAGTATAATAGAGCCAGACTTAAGCTGATTTTTACTCAGTGTGTCAGTAAAGATCAGTTTAAGCCTGCAGCCTGTCACACTAAACACATTACAGTGTCCAGGAACACGAGCCGAGGGGGCGGAGCTTCCGACTGGCACTGCAGGAAGAGGATCAGAGAGCTGATGGAAGGAAGGAAGTGCTGGAGGCTGGATCAGGTAAGGTAAAAGGTGGAACTGGAGTGTGTATTGTGTGGAGAGGAAGATGCCAGAAGGGGGGAAATGTGTGCTATGTAATGTAGAGAGGGATATAAAAGAAGGGCAGGGGTGATAGTGTGTGGAGAGGGATATATATATGAGCAGGAGAGTGTAATGTGTGGAGAGGGATCTCCCTCTCCACACATTACACTCTCCTGCTCATATATATATCCCTCTCCACACACTATCACCCCTGCCCTTCTTTTATATCCCTCTCTACATTACATAGCACACATTTCCCCCCTTCTGGCATCTTCCTCTCCACACAATACACACTCCAGTTCCACCTTTTACCTTACCTGATCCAGCCTCCAGCACTTCCTTCCTTCCATCAGCTCTCTGATCCTCTTCCTGCAGTGCCAGTCGGAAGCTCCGCCCCCTCGGCTCGTGTTCCTGGACACTGTAATGTGTTTAGTGTGACAGGCTGCAGGCTTAAACTGATCTTTACTGACACACTGAGTAAAAATCAGCTTAAGTCTGGCTCTATTATACTAAACAGCATTACAGCATTGCAGCAAGAGGACTGCCTGCCGCGTACCACCTCACAGAGGTACGCGTACCACCAGTGGTACGCGTACCATGGGTTGAGAACCCCTGATCTAGATAAATAAGCACAAATAAATAGGATTTTCTGCATATATATGAGTAACAGAGGGACGGATTCGCACATAAGTGTGTGATACGTAGGTGCGGATACACATGTATCCGCATTTACTTCCCCGCTCGCCTCTACATAATGGCACTTACAGGTGCCATAGGACAACCTTAACTATCTGTGTGTATTTTCCCTCTTATAGACCTCTTCAAAGACCGCACGTGGTTAATATGCTTACGGGACTCCTATGTAAATTACGCATGTGCAGTGGCCCCGTACGCAAAAATCTGCACCTAAGAAGCATCAGCTTCTTAGATGTGAATCAGGGCCAGAGTCTCTTAAAGATTAGTTTATCAATATTAGTGGTAGCGAGTGTGGTTGGCTGCTTAGCACGGCTATTTTGTGACGAACCCGAATGTAAAGCTGCAGTGGTAATGTTACGAGATGTCTCCAGGGAGAAAGCGTCTTGACAGCGCCGGGGAAGAGCTTCAAAGAATTCCAATGGCGACAGGAACCCAAAACATTTCCTTACCTTCCACTTCTAGTAGCCTAACCTTAACCCTCCCTTTCCCTCAGCCTAACTCTAACCTCTCCCTTTTAGCAGCCTAACCATAACCTTTCCTTTCTAGAAGCCTAACCTTAATCATTCCTGTCCCGCTGCCTAAAGTTAACCTTACAATTCTATCAGCCTAACCTTAACCCTTCCTGTCTGGAAATGGGGTTTAAAATTGGACACCTTAATTCATTTCCTGCTTGTTTCAGCATTTCTATTACATGGCAACAAATAAAAGCCAACAAATACTGCTTTACAATATTGTCTATTTTAAATTCCATATTACTGTGATTCTAAAGAACATCTAAAACTAGTAAAATGCCAGATATATAAAATGTTTGTTATATATAACCTTTAACAATTAATTAGGTTTCCATTACCCTGCTATAATTAACACATGAGATCAAAAAATAGAAAGGAAATTCAAATTTTCTATTGAATTATTCATTAATCATGTTAAGTTATTTTTACATTTATTTTTAATGTATGTCCAATTTTAAAGGCATCAATAATCCATCCATCCATCCATCAATCTATTTATCTATCTAGAGGAGGAGCCTGTGGCAGCTGCTCCCCGTGCTCTGTAAGAAAGCTATCAGAGACTGACAACTTAAGACTCAGCGGCTCACAATGGGCCTGATTCAGACTTAAGAAAGAGCTTGAAATTAAGGGCCTGATTCACACTTAATAAGCTGCGGCTTGGCGAGTGGGAGGCAGGAAGGTGCAGTGTCTGTACGGACATAGCACAGAAAGATAAGGTAGCCCTATGGCACTCATAAATGCCATATGGTACCTAAAAGCGGGGGGCAGGTCCTGGGCTGGAAGAGTGAGTTAGGTGCGGATCTGCCCGCTCCTAACTCACTCTTAAGTGTGAATCAGGTCCTAAGAGAGGAAAGTTACTCCTGGGTAAAACCATGTTGATTTCAGGGGGAGTCAGGTTCATTGTAATCTTTGCATATCTTTGAATTGCTTACAGCACACAGATACTGACCAGCTTTACTTTCACACTGTTATTTAGACTTGGGCTGGG
>WWET01002364.1:23220-38358 GCA_011038615.1 Limnodynastes dumerilii
CCCGCCGTCTAAGCGACGGCGGGCGTTGTTCTGGATCAGGCCCAATGTCCTCATACATACGTACATATTTTACTATAATTTTATCCATGCACTGTGATGGTATAAGGGGGTGTCAACAAGGTGGAGGGGAGCAGTATTAGGTGGGCAGTGTTCACTAGAACAGAAGAAAGGTGTAGGGCAGAGGCCAAGAGGATTTTTGATGAGCTTAGAGACCTATGAAAGGGAAGACCACTGAGACTTTTGATGGTGAGGCAGAGATGCTAGAATTACGATTTAGAGGGAATAAAGAACCAATGCTTATTTTGTCCTTACGGAATTCAGACATATTGTCTAGGGGGGATAAAAGTTAGGACTAAATAGTGGGTGCTTAATTTATTCAAGACAGGAAATAATAAGAATATACATAATGGTTTTCTTAAAAATAGGCAAAACGTTTAATGTTTGAAAGTAGGCGGTAAGAGAGGGAAAAGTTGCTGAATTGATGTAAAATCAAGGGGATGGTTTTGTCAACTACAAATGGCATAACAGAGAAAAGAAAAGAATTGAGAAGAGAAGATAGATTTCTGTGTTATCAGTATAGAAGTGACAGAAAGTGAATGTCAGTAGTAGAAATACTAATTGAGCATTCTAAAATTTTAAAACAGAGCATTGAAAGAACATTTTTTGCAGTACAAGGGACTGAACGGCATAGAGGAAACATAACTGGTCCACTGTATTATAAAGAGTCAGAGATTTCAAGGTGAAGATGCTGATCAAAAACAGTAGTACTTTTGACAATAGATTTAGACAACAATGAAAGTGATATATAAGCTCAAAAACCAAAAAGAAAGCATGTGGGCGCTAATTTGAGATGCTGTATAGAGGAATGTATGTCTCTCATCAGGCTTTCAAGCCTCAAACAAACAAACAAACAAACGTATACCAAAGATGTACGATACAGTGCAAAAATAACTCTAATAAAACTAGGTTGGCGTAGATCAGGCATGGTAAACTCGCGGCCTGCAGGCCGTATGCAGCCAAAAAACTTTTTTTGTTTTGTGATCCCAACTCATGTGTCCGGTGATCATTGAAAAAGGGTCTGCTATCAGCAGTTAAACAGGACACCTGAGAACAAAGCCCTTTTCAGCTGTCCTGTATAACTGCTGCATCGGCCGATAGCAATTAACAGCAGGAAACAGATTGCTCTGTGGCCAAAAGACACAGAAGAGTTGGATGACAGCGCACACCGCGGAGGGGAAACACGGGCGTAAGGTAAATCAGATGTAAATAGTGGAGGCTGGAGACTACTGTATGGGAAATTACTGGGGAACTGGAGCCATATGAATGGGGAATACTGGGGAGCCAAACCCATGTGATGTGGGATACTGGGGAGCTGGAGCCATATTATGGGAATACTAGGAGCTGGAGGGATACTGAGAACTGGGGAGACATGCGACACATGATGGGGATACTAGGAGCTGGAGAGACATGATGGAGAATACTGGGGAAGCTGGAGAGAAATATGAGACTTTTTATTTTTGGGGTTTTCAGTTTTCCATGCCTGGTGTAGATAATCACAAAAACTACTTCAGTTTTATTAACATAAAATCATTATTCATAAGACATATATTTATATAATTGTAATGGTTCACTTTCCACTAGGGCTTGCCACATGAACTAAATGCACTCCTTTTGTTTTAATGATAAATCAAAGTGATCATGGCATCTCCGATAGTAATAAGAAACAGGTCCGATATTAAGGAATCTCCGCGTTTGTATATACAGGGGAAGTTCTCATATACACCTGGTATAGATAGATTAAAAGGGTAATTACTCCAACCTGTGGTTGCACAATATAATTTGATAAGGAACAGTTCAGATGTTAAGTGCTCCGGGTTTACCTTGTAAATACAATTTATGTATCTTATATACACCCGCTGTGCCTGGTATTTTGTTCCAATTGCCACACAGATGGCCAGTCCAGTGGCTATTTAATGGGAAATACAGACACTCATCTCTGTTATGATAACAATCCAAGGGGCTTAAGAGCTTAACAGCAATAATAATAAACTGAAATTAAAAGCAAGATATGTTCATATAGGTGTACCTACCGTAAAAGTATGCTTGATTTTTAGAAACCAGACGTATTTGCTGCAACCTGCAACACTGCACTTAAATCATAACAGGACACTAACCAAGGAGTCTTTTTTTGTTCACACTTCTGGCACATCCTGTCAATGGATCGCCTAATACTATATTTGTATGTGACTTTAAAGACTGCATAGGCTGTAGACATAAGCAATCTGCAGTACTCCAAGGGCCAGATTTACTAAGGATTGGAAAAGTGGAGATGTTGCCCATAGCAACCAATCAGATTGTAGCTGATATTCTCATGTAATAGGAAAGTGAGAGCTAGAATCTGATTGGTTGCTATGGGCAACATCTCCACTTTTCCAAACCCTGCAATTTAGTAAATCTGTCTCCAAGTGTTGTCATTGTACATGTCCCATTATGCTGGGTATGAATTATGCCTATGCTGTTGTAGCATACTGGCAATTGTTGTTTGAAACATCTCTTGTAAAAAGGATTGCCTATACCTGTCCTACAGTCTTTTTTTTTTTTCCAGGTATCAGCTATAACTATGCTGTTAGGGCATGCTGGGAGTTGCAGTTTCATAACACCTATAATGCCAAACCCAAAGGTTGCCTATGTTTGCTCCAGATAAAATAAAAGTAATGGCAGCCATTTAATTAGCCACCTTTGATATGCAAGATCATTATTGGTCACATTACATTTAACATTTTTAAAGCTGTGATACATATACTATATAAATAGTTATAGGGCTGTCTATATTTCAGCAACTTCTAGGAACCTAGGAGATTTCTTAAAAATAATTGATTTGACCAATTATATTACTTACTCAATAATATTGAACAAGTTCCAATTTCATAAAGTTTAATATGTCAGATATTATGTATAAAAGCTATTTCATTTTTTTTCAGTATTTTTCTCCCAGTCTGAGTCATTGCATTTAAAGAGAACAAGTCTATCAACATGCTCTTGTGAGGTCTTCACCTTTAGCAAGCCCTGTTCTGGAGTTCAGTACTTGTTTGTCCTCTCTGTATTTCAAAATAGTTATCTAAGCTGAAACATTGTATGCACAGAAATTAAATACTGCACTAACCTGAAGAGAAAATTCTGCACTTGCTGATAAGAATAATTAGTTTCATGACTAATGTAGACTTATTTCAACAAAGGTTGCACTCTGAAAAGTTTAATAATCAGTTCACAGAGTGCAGAAACCATGTATGGTGATGATTTCCAGCCCAAGTCTAAATAACAGTGTGATAGTAAAGCTGGTCAGTATTTGTGTTCAGTAAGCAATTCAAAGATATATACCTGCATGCAAATAATACAATTATCTTGACTTCCCCTGAAATCAACATGATTTTTGTAACACTTTTTGTAAACAGCCTCTGTCTGTGCTATTTACTGCTGCTCAGAAGTAGAAAAGAGAAGGACAAAGGAGGAGTGGAGTAAGTCAGAAGAGTAGAGAGATGTGAGTACAATCTGGGTTAGGGGGTTAGTTTAGTGTGAAGGGTAAGAACATTTTTTAATTAGTGTGCATTAGAGGTGCACAAACCTTGCTGTTAGACAGAGACTCCAGCACAGGTCTCTCTGTCAGAAGGTCAGGACATGCAACATGATGATGCCAGACATGTTAAAAAATGATAAGTCAAACCAATTTTTTTTTCTCAGTCCTTACATAAAAATATCAAATATCAATCCTTTAATAACTTGTTTTTCAAACAAATCAACAACAAAATCAGTTTTTTTAATAAAACATTAAATTTGTGTAAAGTAATAAAAAAGGATACCTAATTTATTTTTATTTTTAAAATCATCTATGTGTAATAATAATTATTATGGTCACTGGTGTGCTCTCTGTGTTATACAGCAGTCACTGATGTGCTCTCTGTATTGTACAATGGCCTCTGGTGTGCTCTCTGTATTGTACAATGGTCACTGTTATGCTCTCTGTATTATGTATTGTGTAGTCTGTATTGTATAGCAGTCACTGGTGTGTTGTCTGTATTATATAAAAGTCACTAATGTGCTCTATGTATTGTATGGCAGCCTCTTTTGTGCTCTTTATAGTGTTATGGGCATCAATGTGCTCTGTGTATTTAGTACTGTGCATGACTGACACATTTGTGCTCTTTATATTGTGTACTAAGGTCTCTGGTATGCTCTCTGTATTGTGCATTGCAATCACTGGTGTCCTCTCCTCTGTATTATATCTGTCTGTCTGTCTGTCTATCTATCTATCTCTCTGTCTATTTAAACATTTATAAAATATAGTTGTTGTTGTTGTTTTGTTTATATTTGTCACTCTCTTGTTGTATGGACTTTTGTCCTAATTGCTGTGAGATATGTGAACTCTGGTGAACTTCTGCCAATGGTGTATGCAGCAGTAAGTTTTTTTATGCAGGGGATTGGCCAAGCGCTATTCACCTACTAGGCATGCCCCCAAGGATGCACAGCCACGCCCCAATGGTTTGAACACACTTCCTTTGAAAGTCTCTATTATAGTTTATGGTGGGACCCCAAGAAATTGATATCTCAAGCTCAAAATTCCACTTGGCCACCCTGGGTACAAGGCTACTGAGTAGGGATACATGCTGGTGATGCTATACTTTTAAACAAAGAGTTTCTCTGTAACTAGGTTGTCTATCTCTATTTCAAATAGCACTTAAAAACTGACACCAAATAAATTAAGTTCTGAGGTTTCCTCTGCCAACCTGCTGTGCTTTAATAGTCATTTTTATGTGTGACCAATGTTATAAAATAATTTTCATGTCTGTATACCCAAACAATAATAGACCATACTGGTATGCAGTAGGACCTACCTTAACATAGATATAGTATGTTTAATCTCTGTTTTATGATCCTGAAGTTTTACCATCCGTCCCAACTATAATTCAATAACAGCTGGAGCAGCAGGTTTGACTTGGTTGGGAATAAAGCAAAGAATAACCAATTATTTATAGTGTCATATGGTACAAAATAGTTTTATAGAATTAACAGACAATGCTGCCACCTTCTGACTATAGTATAAAATTGAACGACAATAATCAGAGCTACCAATTAGTTAAGGTTATTCTGTAATGATAAATTCAGTTTTATTATTGGTCAGTTTATGTTATGTACACCCCTAATTTTTTCAAAATAAAATATATTAAAAAAAAAAAGCACATATACACACACATACACATGAATACATCACAACATCTAATGTAACAGACTGAATGTCCTCCTGAATCTGTTCTACATCCAGAGTTTGATAAAGTAAAAAAAAAATTAAAAGCTTACAGAAAGTTAGCACAAGGTGCTATTTAGACCATAATGAGACTAATATATACAGTACTTTTCAGAACATAGGGAACATCAGACTAATAGATTAGTGAATATCAGCACTAGAAAAATGAGTTTTATTTTTGCTTTGCTTAAACATAAAAGAGTTGGCCTCTTTGTTTAGCATATCCAGAAGCATAAAATATTTTCTTTGTCATATTTGTCTTTCACATCGTTATATAAAGAACATACAAAACCATGCTAATCCCATAATCCTAATTTAATTAGAACAGTTCAAGATTAACCTAGAGGTACAACTTGACCTATCTCTATAACATGTTAGCAACTGGTCACTTTGCTTTATTTATTACACTTCTTTACACCTTTTTTTTTAGGTATCTACAGTACAAATGATGCAACTGGGAGGTACTTGCATGTTAACATACTGTAAATACTGAATTTTCTTTCAAATAATGTTGAGCAAGAATATGAAAGGAGATACATTCAGAGAACACAAGCTAACTTAATGTAAATTCACATAACAATTCTAATATGGTTGCATGCGAACAAACAATATAGTACATAGACTCTGATGAGACTAATTTCTGTTCTGGATCAGGATGTTCTTTCTGTCTTACAACTAAATTGCAGTTAGATTTCAAATTTGTATATGATATATTTTAATGAAGTACAATGAGTATTGGTTGAGCTGTAAGGCAAGCATTTCATTTTGCACATGTTTCTATTTTCATAATGTTAGATAATAATGTTAGATTATCTAACGTTCATAATGTTAGATTGCTAGGTTATTTTTTAAAGAAATAATAATCTGGCTACAATGTTCAGGATAGATTAATAAAGACTGACATAGGAAAGACTAGTAAGGAGGTGGTTTGTTTAAGCATGCAATTTTTACCATAGACAAGATACCTGAGACTAAAGGAGGAGGAGGTGTACAATGACATTAATAGGGGTCAAGGACATAGCCCCTACAAGAAACATTGTACTGCGTAAACTAGAAGTAGAAACCTATAATGCCAAGAGTGTACCAAAAATCCCTTTTCAATAAAGTATGCTGAGATGAAGACAACTGTACACATTGTTCTATGCATAATGGGCCTTATTCAGAGATACGATATTATCACTTTTTAGGTGCGTATATTTAGGATCTTAAGAAATTTGCATCATTGCGCATGCGCAGTAATAGTGCAACGCCATCTACGTAGAGGTTAGGATCCTAAATTCGGTAAGCACGGACCTGTGAATCTATCGCAAGCACTTAAGATCCGAAGTGCTGCATAAATCTAGGACCCGAAGAATTTGCAGAGATATGGGCGGGGGGGGGCATTGAGATGAGGGAAAGTGGGCGCGAGCAGACACTTAGGATTTTAAATAACTGTAACTAATTCACTTTAGATCTCAAATGACAGCACGGAGTTAGGGTTGGTCGATGCTGGTCTAACTTTACGATTCGCCTCTGGTCTAACTTTAAGATCCGCCGCTGTTTGCAAGGGGAGTGACTGTTTATTCAGTGGGTTGTAACCTGCTCCGACCTGACACTTAGATGCGTATATTTGAGATCCCATCGGCAGCGGATCTCTGAATCAGGCCCAATGTCCAGGAAGTTATTTGCATGTCAGGAAATCATTACCATATACGCAGTATGGAACCAAATGCTGTTATTGGAGAGCCATGTTTGGTTGGCTGAATGCTTCAGGTCTGTTGCATAACATATAACAAACCTCTATAACCACAACAGAATATGCAGTGGTCAGTGATTATAAGGCAATTGGGCACTTGCTGTACACATCGTGGTGTTTATTGTTTTCTTGTTGTGTGTTGCATCTTAATTTATAACCTTGAAGTGATATGTAACAGTTTGACTGACCATGCTGCCATATCCTCCCAATGAGATGCTTGTATATATTCTCAAGTCTAGTGGCAGTGTAAGTCAATTATAACTCACGATCCAAAAATTTGTCAAACAGCAGTAACTATTTAAATCCCTGACCTTCTTAACGCCCTGTTCACACCACTCTCTACTTTCCTGTGGATCATCTTACAAAATGTTCAAATAACCATTTTCTGCAGTGATATGCCTGCCCACAAAGTGGTCCTATGCAGAAATATGAACGTTAATTATTACAGTGATAATTGTGTGTCCAGACATCAGAACATCGCTTGGCTAAAAAATTAGGAGCTCCCAACAATCAAATAACAGGATGTGATGCAGTCTCTAATGATTTTGCAGCATTGTGGGACAGTACACATTGGTGAGCTATCTGATGATTATCATGTGATCTGCACAATAATAATCAGGTAACTCTCCTGTGTGTGTCAAAGAGACTGTGACCATTATATTAAACCATGAAACTTAACCTGCTTTGTCAGTAGGGATGTTTGATCTATGATAAAAGTTCTTAAAGTACACAAGTATAAAGTGAATGATGGGACACACACATGGGACAATAAGACATGCTGCATCCATTGCTATTCTACTTTTTTTTATGTAACCTCAATGTAAAACTGTTAAAAAAAAAAAAAGTCCACTAGACTGAAATAATTCAATACATTAAGGCATGCTGAAGCCATTCTGTATTAATTAATTGATGTTCTTTTTTTTCCTCTAGTTCTGACACAAGCTATGATGACATAAGACCATGAGCTTTACTATATAAACGTGCCTTTACTATAATGATACAAGAGCTAATATATTATCATGAAAGGAACCTAATAACTTGACTATCTGACATATTTACTTCTGCATTTTCAGAAAATGGAGTTCAGATACGGCTCTAATCCATAGTTGGTTTGACCTTTTTAGTCTGTAGGCAGTCACTCTGATGCTTTACTATAAGAGGGTGGTAGGTTCTGGCATCCCCAGGCTTGTTTATATGTGAGCAAAGGTAATGTTTATACTGCAGTGACATTAAATTGTCCTTTCTGCGAACTGGTATTAGTTTTATTTTTATGTCAACAACAAAGTACCAGAAAAACTTTATTTTCATTTATTATTCATTTGCTTTTACATAGAACACTGCTTATGCAAAGATTTAAAACACAAAAATGGATGGTGCTTGTGAAAAGAATCTACAGATAAATGTGTTGTTTGTTTTACATTTTTTTTGTTTTTTGCAAAGACCATGCTGGACAGAGATGTCAAGAAATATTTGCTCTATGGAAGTGGTGAAATTCTCCTATTTCTGAAGATTTCAGTAGCTAATTTTATGAACCTTGAAAAGTATTGGACTAAGTAGATGCAAAAGTCAATCTTAAATTAAGTATAAAATAATGAAAATAATATAAATAGTGATATTAAAGATAATTATTATTAAAAGCACTTTCGCTTCAGCAAGTGTTTGTAATACAAATTTTCAATCAGTATTACATACCACTTTTTTGCCAGATATTACATAGCAGGGCTACTATTATATAGTGGGCTATTGCTCACATGACTGTATACCCTCCAAATGTACCTATTTAGCAGGCACAGTACTGTTTTTTAATGGTCTGTACCAGCTAAAAGGGCTCTTGTACCAGATTCTGACCCAGCAGTTACCTCTACCCTATATTCACCTTCCGGTCCTGCAGCATCTGATGACTATACTTCGGGGGCAGATTCCTAAATTTTTGATAAAGTGACAAGACCTTCTCCTGTGGGTTCTTAGCTCATATGATAAGATGTAAAATGAGATTTTACACCTTATCATGCATGCAAATGAGCAGATAAAAGCCACGCCCATTCATGAGACAAGCCACACCCCATTCACGCCCCTCCAAATGTACCTAGTTTCCATAAAAAAATGTTGGAGGGTATGTGACTGGTGATATGGATTAGTAAGCAGATAAGCTACTGATACGTGAAAGGGGTAACATCTGCCCTGTGCATGTGCAGTAAGTACTAATGAATGAATTTACGCTAGCGGCAAGCGTAAATTCACTCGCGGACCTTGTTCTAGATCTGCCCCAAGATGAATATAGACATCAGCCAGAGCTCTGCTTTATTGTTCTGTATACAGTAGTGATATCACTTTATTTATTATGTCCGTACGTAACAGACAAAGCAAAGAAAATCTATTTATGATAGATTATGAGGAAAAAGAAAAAGGAAGAGATGTAAGGAACAAAGCTAATGTTGATGGGTTATAAAAAGGCATAAATACACTTCCATTTTCTTCTTATGCTAAATGTTTAGAAGTAAGGTCCTTTTAAAAGACTGCATACAAGTGAAGCTTTTTGTGTTAGTTTTTACTGTCTAGATTTATACAGAAGTGCAGATTGCAGTACATGTGATAAAAAAGTGTTCAGCTGTGTTGGTACACTGCCACCTATTGTTCATAAGTGGTAAGGTACTAATTCCTTACAAGGAAGATATCTATTGCAAAACCGTACTGGAAATAAAAAAGACAATGATTACTTAGAAACTGTCAAATATGTTAAATTATTTATAAAAATTTTATATTTTTTTAAGATTTTTTTGACATTGTCTGTCTGTATATATTACAATTTATAATTTAGGGTTTAATCATTTTTATCTTAATTTTAACAACTGTCACAATGTCTCTGGAAATATACAAAAAAACACCCACACTGTACCTAGGTTAAGCTCATTAAAGGACATCCTACCTCTACAGACACATGTGGAAGCACATTTTAATACTGGTACATTTTGCTACAAGTTCAGCATAGAAATTGATCTTTTTAAAATCTAAATTGTGTCTATATATCACGGATCACGGATCTCCAGGAGTGTTACGGATCTCCTGGACAGGGTAGTACAATGGAGATACTCCCTGTACCGGATGAGCAGACACAAATGACAAACAGAAGAGGAATCAGGTAACTCACCAGTAGGTAGAGCCAGTGCCCGTCTGCAGTATTCGCTAGAGCCCCTGATGGTGGGGATAGACTGGAGCTGATGAGACTTCTTCTGGATACAAACCTTAGACGATACCCGGAATAGGAAAAAGGGCCAAGTGGGGTTGGATAAGAAATAGCGGGAAAAAGGGGAGCAGCAGTTACAGAAGAGACTGTACTAGACACACAACCAAAAAACACTAAACGGACGTACCGGGAGAAACACTACTGGACAGACTCACTAGGGAATACACTCTACAGTCACACAAAACTAGCCCCAAAGGGCCACACAGACAAGCATAAAGGGAAGGTATAGGAAAATACAATAAAGGTATGGCAGTAAGGAGAGAGCAAGGGAATATACACAAAATGGGAACAATAAGGAACAAGGCAGGAATACTGAGGGCACTCAAGAAAGCTATAAGAACCAGAAGATAAGAGAGGCAAGAAAGTAGCAAGAAGCACGGGGTAGCAGATGCTATAACCGGCAATTACCTAAGGTAAATGCCAGGTTTATAAAGGGGAAGGAACCAATGGGAGAAGGCTCTGCTCATGCCAGAAATCCCTGCCAGCTGACTGGTAATGTGAAGACACGAGTTGCAGGGAAGACAGGACAGCCCCCAGAGATGATTGGCTCGCGGCTGGGTTACTATGGGAACCGCTGGACGCTTTGCTGAGGAAGATGGCGGCGCCCATGCAGCCCCTGAGTGAGCCGATGACCGCCACCGGGACATGAGAGCCGGAGGTGCTGCGGGAGGCAGGGAGCAGTGAGAGCAACGTTCCGGAGGGGAGTGAGAGATGGGACCCGTCGGGAGGTAAGGAGAGGAGCGGTATCAGCTGCTGACGCGTTACACACCACCCGGTGTCTGCGGTGGTGTGTAACATATCAAATGAAAATTAATGTTGTAACTTAATATATAGATCAATAATAATTAATTTAGAAAAATAAGTTACCTTTAAAAACATCTCACATAGGCTGCTAAATAGGACAGAATATTCTATCATAGCAGAAACATTTTACAAAATTACCAACATTCGACCGATGTTTTTTACACTGCAACATTTTTTAAATGCAGATAAAGGGCCGTATTACATTACAGAATTACTGCGCATTAGAGCATATCGGAAAACTCCGGCCGCATTTGCATACGGCCCAAGGATTTTAGGATGATTCAGCATATTCATAAAAATATGATAATAAGTATAATGTTGACAGCACATCCTTAATGCATAACAGCAGAGATCCTTTGCAAGATTGTCTACATTACTATTTACTATTATATCCTATTTAAAAGCAGGATGCAGCTTCACATTTTGGTTTATTGTACATTATTCAAATAGCAATTTTAATTAAATAAACACCATTGGGTGTTTTATAAAAAGTTTATCAATAACACAAGTGTCACAGACTCTGGGTTTTTGGCTTCTGTCTCAGGGTTGGGGCCCTTGGGGGTTTCAAAGAGGAAGTTTGGGCTTCTAATGTACCTTTTTCTTATTAGCTGAGGATCAATAGGAAAAACACAGAGAAAGTCCACAGAACAAAAGGTTAATGTTGACAGAGTTTATTAAAAATACATGCAACTCAGTAAGTTGTGAAGACAATGGAAATGCTGAACAACACAGTAGCAAAGTAGAAAGCACACATGAAGTTTAATGTGTGTAATAATGCTGAACAACACGGTGGCACAGTCGAAAGCACAAGTACAAGTACCTGAAGCAGCTGAGTTGCACAACTTGGTAGCACAGTGGTCAGCATGAGTAGCAGAATACCTGAAGCATCTGAGTAGCACTACTTGGTAGCACAGTGGTCACCACAAGTAGCGGAGTAGCACAACTTGGTAGCATAGTGGTCACCATGAGTAGCGGAATAGCACAACTTGGTAGCACAGTGGTCAGCATGAGCAGCAGAGTAGAACAGGGAGGCTGGGATCAAGAGAAACAGGGTATCCACAATGGGACACTGGAACCAATTACATAGTATGATGGCACATGGTACAATGGTTTAAATAGATGGTGCAATTGTTTTAAAAGCGGGCACTTGGATCCTATTGATAGCTGAAAACACGTGACTGAGCAAGTGAAAGGGATTTGGCTGTATAGTGGTCAGCTGACTGGATCCAAGATGGCCACGGCCATGAGTAAGGCAATGCTGAGGTTACTCTGTCTCAGGCACTATGTAGGAAACACTGGGGATTTGCCAGTTTGAGAAGAATGCAATGGAAGATTATGGCCAGTACTGTCTGAGAAGCCAAGGAAACGACTGCATCTGGTTCTGTACGTATGGCATTTTGTGACAGCAACCTTGTTTAAGGTGATTTACAAATGAGGTTTGGTTGGGAGTTATGTGCAGTGTATGGCAAGCAACGATTTGCCTGTAAAACCCCCTCTGACCTCATAATCTATAAATTTAGTAAGATGGCGCTAGTGAAATTGCAATGATTATCTGGCAATATGTAGCCACTATAGAGTGTGGACCAGATTCACACTTGAGAAGCTGCGGTTTCTTAAGTGCGGTCTTTAAGGAAATGACATACTACGCATGTGTAGTAGGTCATTTATGCAATATACGTACCATGTTTAGGTAGAAGGAGGCATGCCAAGGCAGCCTCCAAGAGGATTTAGGAAGAAGCGGGTGGGGGGTGAAGGAAATGTAGATTAGCCGGGGAGGGCGAGTGGAGCCATTCTCTGTGCGTATTTTCCTTATCAAGAAGGAAAATACATAATGTTACTTAAGGAAGCCCTATGGCACTCCCAAATGCCATAAGCTTCCAAAAAATGGGGGTGAGCTGAGGGACAGGACGGGTGAGTTAGGTGCGAAAACGGCCGCACTTAACTCACTCTTATCTGTGAACACGGTCCTATATTAAGAACTATCAGAGTGTTGCCTAGGAATTTGGTGATGTGTATATTGTACAAGAAAAGAACAGACACTTAACTGCTTATCTTTAAGGAAAAAAAATATTTATTAACCATAATAAAATACATTAAAATGACAAGTCTAAATAATCAATATAATCACTGGGCCCGATTTAATTATATTTGCGCACTGCGATAGACGGGAAAAAGCTTGCAGTGCACTATTATGTGTCTATCACGGTAGCTGATTTTTATGCGCACCTCTATAAGGTGCGCATAAAAATCCCCCAAAATATTCCCATAATTAGCTTCACACTGCAAATAACGCGGGTGCGACATTAATTGAATTAGGCCCAATAAGTCTAAATGGTAAAAACCTGCATTTATAATCTGTAAATGCAGATTTGTACAAATATTTATTATTTAGACAATCTTATGGTTAATAGATTTTTTTTTGTAAAGAAACCAATCACTCTGTTTTCCTTGCAGCCATTGCTAGCCCTTTTGTATTTGGTACAGCCATGTGCCCAGCGTTGCGCATCTTTTATGTTTCAGATTTTGCAGCATGTAGCCAGCTGTTACCCTTTTCTTTAATTCTGTATTATCATTACATTGAACATGAAGCCTTATCATTTTTGAAAAACTGCTTTGTTGACATTACTAGAAAACATTCAGTGTGCATTTTGTGTTTTTTATGTGACATTTTCTCAAGTTACCACTTTAATTAGGAATGTAAAAAATATTGGATGCGTCAAAACTGAATATAAAAACTGTTCTCATCCCGGTTTCCTTTTTCTTATATAGGACACTCATTTCTGCAGTTTTGTAGATAACCTTACAGAATATGAAACAAAGACTATATTGGCAGCCCCTGTAATGAATGGTAAAGATGTAGTGGCTGTAATAATGGCAGTCAACAAAAATGATGGCAACAGTTTTACAAGGAAAGATGAAGAGGTAAGGACTAAGGCTGATAAGGCTACACATAGAAATGTTCAATCACTATGGCTGAAATACTATTACTGGACAATTTATGATCTGTGACTATGTGTAAGCAAACATTTTAATATAAATTATATATATCCAAATATTCATCTATTCTGCCACTATATACAGTTCTCACAACAGATACTTTTCCTTTTTATACATTAACAATATACTGTCCCCTCCAATCAAGGCTTGCTGCATGACTTTAATGAACGCTATTAACCCTATTATTAAAAAAAATCTATATACATTAAGAGGGTTATATTTGTTCAAATAATACAGAGTACATACATTTTACAGGGACAAAAAATATCACAGTTTAGTTTTTGATTATACTGTAACTTCAGCACTAGAAAAAAAGAATGAAGATAAAGAAAAATAAAGAAGAAATAAGAAGGAAGGGAGTGACAGAATTATGGAAACAGGGAACAAAAATTAGAGAGCAATCCAGTGGAGACCCACGAATGTTACTTTTACAGTTGTACAAACAATGGGGTAGATCCTGAACAACGTTTGCTTTACGTTTGTTCGCGTAGCGAATTTTCGCGTACGTAAATTCGCTACGCTACCCTTAACACACCCCCTGCACGGACGTATTTTGTGAAAATACGCTACCCAAACCCTACCTTAACTTTTCCAGACGTAACACAATACGTTCGCTAGCGGGCGTACAGACTACGCGAACGTACGCAGCTTAGCACGCCCATACTGTACACTTTAAATCCCCCCCCCCCCTTCGCACGTACTCTAACGTAATTTTGGCACGCCCACACGTAATTACTTACGTTCGCAATACGTGAATTCGCATTACGTTAGAAAATACGCTACGCGAATGTGCGTATTTACTGCGGTGCGCATCGCATGTACGCTCTAAACTGCGAATTTACGTGTATACCACACGTAAATTCGCAGAAAAACGTACAGCAGGATCTGCCCCAATATCTTTACATTCAAAACTGTTTTTATTTGACAATATGCAGAGGAGCAATATAAATACATATTGCTCAAATTTGATTTATTATCAAACACAGATATCTCCCAGGGAACTCCAAATGTCCAGGTGCAAACACCTAGCCGACATCCGGCATTTCTGATGGATCGCAT
>WWET01002364.1:41390-53116 GCA_011038615.1 Limnodynastes dumerilii
CCTTCTATATGCCGTCTATTCCGGCTCTGATGTTTTGCAGGGGCCCAGACCTTCTATATGCACTTTGCAATTTGCATGTAGAAGGTCTGTTGGCGCAATGCTAAACATCAGGACCTGACCTGACGTCATGGGAGTCGGGATTATAACTGTAAGTATTTATTGTGGGGTATTGCTTAGCGGGAGGGTTTTTAAATTGCCGGTATTTTTTTTTTGCCGGTATTTTTTGGGTGCCGGTATTTTTTGGGTGCTGGTATTTTTTATGTGTCGGGATTTTTTAGGGGCCAGTAATTTTTTTGGCCGGGCCGGTATTGGTGTCTGGATTTTCATCACCGGTATTTTTGTGGTGTCGGGATTTTCACCGCCGGTACCCTCGTGGAGGTATTTTTATCGTCGGTATTTTTACCGTCGGAAATATGATTACAACCCGTACCATTACCATACCATTCTGAATCCCACCCATCATGTGTTCCTCATGTTCAAGGTGAGTGGTTCAGACAACTATTTGGATACTGAAGTCCGCACAGGATTCTGCATTGGACATATGAGTCCGATGCAGAATTCCTTTGTAATGCGCTCGCACAGCACATACATGTTGTATGGAAATAGCCTGTCATTATGAAGTCTAAATCCGGCCCTATGTGACAGCTATGAGCTTCCTGTACCGTGTTTATTTAATTAATAATAGTATAAATAATGATCCAACTTATCCACACATTTTATATGTAAATGTAATATAAAAAATAGTGGAAACAAGTCACACTATTTAACTGCATTTCTACAGCCATTTATTCAGATGCTTTTATAACTGTAAAGATTGCTAGTTCCTTAATGAATCTTCATCCCTGCTACTAAGAACCACAAGTTGAAGCTCTGTGTAAACTCAAAATTTTGTGAGTTATGGAGTAATGCAGCAAATATAAAAGTAAATGTAACTATTTATTTCCTTTAGGATAGTCACACAGTGTGTTTTCTTTCTTTCTGTAGATACTGTTGTGGTCAGCAAACAAAGTTTTTGAAGAGCTTACAGATATCGAGAGACAGTTTCACAAAGCACTTTACACAGTTCGCGCCTTCCTTAACTGTGACAGGTACTCTGTGGGGCTTCTCGACATGACAAAGACAAAGGTTTGTATGAAATATTTCTCTATCATATAAAACATTGACTTCAGATGAGGGTCTTTGTCTAGAGGGGGAGAGGGGTGGTAGAGAACACATCATTACTGTCCCCATTTTTTATTTTACACAGATTTGAAACTTTAAATGCAGAAATACAGTAAGAAGGAAAAACTGTTTTTGACAGCTTTGGACATAAACCATCATATGGCTATAATTTACTCTCTAAATTGACATTATTCATCTTACACATTTAAAAGGCCACTAATTCTCCTACTTTTGTAATCGTTTCCACATATGACATATTTTACTGTCTACCTAGAGGAAAAACATGTATGCTTAAAAGTAAATAAGAGAACTAATGTCTTTGTTTGGGTGTCTGCTCTATGCATTATATGTTGACCTGAGCTCCCTAAGGGGACCTTAGGAGTTAACCTGGGAACTGGACGGGTGTGGGTTAGCGGAAAGAACAGCCCTATCTCGATTGGGCCGTTTTCTTCCAGCCAGTTTCAAACTCAGTCTTGATGAGGCATAGCAATCGATCCACGGAGCACCGAACTTTTGGTGCTCTGAAAGGTAAGGGGAAAAAAGTACCCCAACCATTCCCCTAATTCTAACCCTAACCCTCCCCTCTCATTACCCTAACCCTCCCTTTCCCTTCCCCACATCCTGACCCTAACCCTAACCCTCCCTTCCCTGCAGCCTGACTCTAATTCTCCGTTCCCTGAAGCCTGACCCTAACCCTTCATTTCCCACAGCCTTACCCTAACCCTCCCTCCCCTGCAGCCTGGAGAGGTTACTCACCTTTCCCTGCGGTAGCGGCGGAGGGATAGCGGCGGTGTTTCTGAATCAGAATGGGTGATACTCACCCATTCTACAAAAAAAAATTGCAAACTGGGGGGTATTCGAAATAGGGACATCCGAAAAGGAACTTTCGGATGTCCCTATTTTGGAAATGAAACTTTCTAACCGGGGACTGCAACCGGAACTGGACCTGGGAGTCAGTTTAGCTGATGCTTAACCTCATTTGCATTCAAATTAAGAGAACATGTACAAATTTTATTGCTGTTAATGCTTTTTTTCTCCCTTCAAGTGTTACTGCAATGTGCAATACACATGTACCACTTTCCCCAATACCCATCCTCTTTTTTTTGTTAAAATTTCATATTCCTCTAGACTAAAATTTTTGGCCTTCACTTCATAACGTGACCCCACACATAGTCTATAAGTGGGATGTCTGGAGGGGAGGGGGCATGTGCCCTCCAGATGTTACATGTGTTTTCCACACGTAACACCTATCATACAGAACTTAGTTAATTGGTCTTCCCCTCTGGCCTCCAAGGTGGATGGGGAGAAGCATTTTAATTTTACAGTAGGGGAGGATATAAGGACTTACTAGTGGATTAGCGGTCAGACCACTGATCCGCTCATGTGACTTAAGGCTGGCTTAAGTCACAAGATCTCCGCACTAGAGAGGGGGGGGACTGGTTCGTATTGCTGGTTTTGTTTCTGTATACCTATGACATCCATTTCATGAGTCATTCTCATTGTATTTCTAACCTCCCATAAACAATTTTAAAAAGTGCCTCTAAATTAAAAACAATTAGTATTTAATCTTTTGAAAAAAATGTAATAAAGGAAAATATCTCAAGCTGGGTTTTGGCCAACACGGTTAATAAATATATATCATTTATATGTTCGTCATGTGTGATTCTAAAATTTATATTTACTTTGCAGGAGTTCTTTGATGAATGGCCGATTCTAATGGGTGAAGTGCCCCCATATGCCGGACCAAGAACTCCAGATGGAAGAGTAAGTACAAACTTACAGTACAAAGCAGAGGGTGCAGGGGGTGCAGCTTCTACAGGGCCTGGAGGCAAGGGTTCATCCTGCACCCATAGAACACACTGGCAGCTTACACAGTGCTCAACACTCAGTTTGTGAGTGCCTAGCACTTTTTATCAATAACTTTTCAGCAGCGGACAGCTTAGTGTTGTTGCTGACTGGATTTATGTAAATGATAATGACAATGTAACATTCGGGTTAGCCATGTCCCCCCTTTCCTGCTTTAATCCCCCTTATATCCCTATTATGTTACAAAACTGGTTATCAGTATTGTTTATTCATACTCATTCAGGACCGGATCCACACTTCATAACGTGACCCCACACATAATCCATAAGTGGGATGTCTGGAGGGGAGGGGGCATGTGCCCTCCAGATGTTACATGTGTTTTCCACACGTAACACCTATCATACAGAACTTAGTTAATTGGTCTTCCCCTCTGGCCGCCAAGGTGGATTGGGAGAAGCATTTTAATTTTACAGTAGGGGAGGATATAAGGACTTACGAGTGGATTAGCGGTCAGACCACTGATCCGCTCATGTGACTTAAGGCTGGCTTAAGTCACAAGATATCCGCACTAGAGAGGGGAGTGACTGGTTCGCATTGCTGGTTTTGTTTCTGTATACCTATGACATCCATTTCATGAGTCATTCTCATTGTATTTCTAACCTCCCATAAACAATTTTAAAAAGTGCCTCTAAATTAAAAACAATTAGTATTTAATCTTTTGAAAAAAATTTAATAAAGGAAAATATCTCAAGCTGGGTTTTGGCCAACACGGTTAATAAATATATATCATTAATATGTTCGTCATGTGTGATTCTAAAATTTATATTTACTTTGCAGGAGTTCTTTGATGAATGGCCGATTCTAATGGGTGAAGTGCCCCCATATGCTGGACCAAGAACTCCAGATGGAAGAGTAAGTACAAACTTACAGTACAAAGCAGAGGGTGCAGGGGGTGCAGCTTCTACAGGGCCTGGAGGCAAGGGTTCATCCTGCACCCATAGAACACACTGGCAGCTTACACAGTGCTCAACACTCAGTTTGTTAGTGCCTAGCACTTTTTATCAATAACTTTTCAGCAGCGGACAGCTTAGTGTTGTTGCTGACTGGATTTATGTAAATGATAATGACAATGTAACATTCGACAATGCTGCAATACCCTCAGTCACAAAGTCTATCCACCATAGGATAGTGTTAAGCTGTCAGCTGCTAGAAAGTTATTAATATACAGTGCTCAACACCTCTGCAGTTATACTGAATGGAGGGGGATTGCTATAAGGCCTGGGTTTCTCTACTTATTCTTTTTTATTATTTTTTTGCACTCTTTTTACATCAACGATTTGCAAAAATTTAACCCTTGAAAGACCCACTGATGAACCACATGTGCCAATGCTGCTACTCCAAGAGGGAGACACATCTCATGTCTCACCAACAGTATTTTTTTGACTAATAAAATCACTTTGTTTAGCTCTGTCAATTAGAAAAAAATTGCCCAAAAATATTTTTTTTAGGATTAACACTAACTGTGTTTTATATTGATTATATACATTTGGTTTAACTTTTTTAGGAAATATCTTTTTACAAAGTGATCGACTACATTTTACATGGCAAGGAGGAGATTAAAGTTATCCCGTAAGTTCTAATGATATAATCATTATTATAATTATTAATTTTTAATAGTTTAATATGTGCAACAATATATGAATCAATTTTACATTCAGGACTGGTAATGTATATGTTCAGCGTTAATCCTTTTCGAGGTGAATTCTAAAATAATATTGTCTCTCAGGTAAAATATATAGATAAAGCTTTGACTCCTTGGTCATTCCAGTGAGTGACACAAACATCATCTCTTGGAACTAAAGGAGGAGAGAATGTCTAAGAGGAACAGGCTAAAACAAATATTTCAAAACCAAAATCCAGATAGAAGACAACATGCACTCTTGCAATTCAGACAAAAAACAAATATAATAGTTAATTATAAAAATAATTTATTGATAATAATAAGAGTAATAATAGTATTTGCAGTTTAAAAATGGCACAAATAAGTTAAATACATTACTTCCTTTAAGTCAAGAATTAAGCAAGATACAGCTGAAATGATATAGAATGTGATGGCACAGTCAATTTGTCTAATTTAAACAATAACAAATGATACATTTACTCTTCTTAGGAACCCACCAGCAGATCATTGGGCCTTGGCTAGTAAACTACCCACATATGTTGCTGAAAATGGTCTCGTAAGTATAGTTGTATAAATGAAGTACATTATACATGGTCTACTAGAAAAAGTATACCAGAAGAGCACTAAAAAGGATAACTTTTAATAATAAAGTCTGAAAGTAGATGAATAAAAGTAATTTATTTTATTTATTAATAAACATGTTTTTATATAGCGCAATCCGATTATGTAGCACTCTACAATTTTAACAATCATTATAACAAGACTGATTGGGTAGGTGTGAGGGCCCTACCCACAAGCTTATTCTCTATAGGATATCGGGAATTGATACATAAGGGCTAGTGCTCTATACCACACAATGGACCAGTCTGCTTGCATGGTAAATGTGCACAGTGCTTCTGTATGATCCAGATACACAGCAGTGTTAGTAGCAGAACTGAGGGGAATTTTAATATGGAGATAAAGTGACCACTTTTGTTTTAATCATGAAAGGAGATCCAGATAACAAAGTAGTTGTAAATAAGGTAGACAAATGTTAGTAAAGTTGAGGGATTTGGTAAGCTTGTCTGAGGAGGTGAGTTTTAAGGGAGCACTTGAAAAGTTTGGAGAGTAGAGGATAGTCTTATCAGCCAGATAACCCAATTATCGCTTAGTTAGTGGCCAGGATCAATTTTTCAAACGAAACGATATATAAATACACTAGAAACGCTCTGGTACAAAAGGTTTGATTTATATTGAGAGCAAGCTCTCGATATATTAAGGAAACCAATTAGCTATCTGAAAGGCTCCCTATTCTTCAAAGCTGCTGCTGCAGATCTATGTACTATGCTGTTTACAGCTTTGAAGTATACCTTAAAGTATTACCAAAGCTGTCAGAGCAGCATAGCACATAGCTATACAGCAGCGGCTATTGCAGGGAGTAGTAGAGACAGGTGTATGTGAAGCACAGCTTCAGCTGATCTCTGTCTCTACTACTTGCTGCAATAACTGCTGCATATCTATGCACTATGCTGCTCTGACAGCTTTGAAGTATACCATTGCAGCATTGTACTAGCCCTGGCCCCCCTCTTCTTCTAGGATTATCGGTCCCAGCAGGAGAGGTGTATGGTGCTGGTGAAAGGGAAATCGTCACGTTTATCGGGACACCCCCTGCTGGGATCGATAATTGACCCGGTGTATGGGCAGCTTTAGTGGGCGAGCAAGGTTATTGAATGAAAGAATTGCATTTTTTTACTGTGACTGTAGGGCTTTTTCAGCTGGAAATCACAATTTCTGCAACTGCTAGAATTAGAGATACAGATTTTAATAGGATAACAGCAGAAAGAATACCCATTGTGCTAACAGAAATGGTTTAGCCAGCAGGCCACACAGTTTTGCCATGTGATTTCATGTCACAGATCTGGGCACAGTTTTTTTTTGTGACAACAGGCCTCATCTGTAGCTTGGAATAAATCCAGTTAGTAGGTGAAAATTCGCACATTTATAAAATTGTGCTATTACCAGTGGATAAACTACAGCTAGAATGCAGAAGCACATTGGGTCGGATCCACAAATAAGTAGAGATTCTGTACATTTGCCTCCACAACGGAGTCTAACATACGGAATTTGTGATTCAAAATACCGTACATGCAAGTGAAGTGCAAACCCCCTGCCCTTCCTTTGCATGTATGGCCCTTATGCATCCAGAACCCTACCTTTAGTGTTTTGATGCAGAAGAGTCATGTACGGAATGCATAATCATACAATTTGCATTCCTATGCCACCCACCAAGTAGGCATGTTGAGTAGGCCCACCCAGCGATGGAGAGTGTATTCCACATCGGAATGCAGCATGTGTTCAGATGCAGAAGTCACTGTATTGCACTAACCGATTTGTATTATCAATTCTGGATCAGGTCCACTGAACATTCTTTGAACTTTTTAGCTCAGTCTGCTCCTAATTATAAACAAGGTTCAAAGTGAATTTTACACACACAGTATTCACACAAGTTTCCAAAATATTCTCTCAATGCCATTGGTTTACAGTTCCTAGCCATTGCATTTGACCACTCATTCACCTTGTGTTGAATAGTTTAGTTTCTCCCAATTATATGATAATATTGATTCATTTTTAATATGCCTTTCAGATTTGCAATCTTATGAACACAACAGCTGACGAATACTTCCAGTTCCAGGTAACATTTAAAGGGACAACACAGATATAATATTTGTTTATTAATTATTTGTTAATAGCAGTGCTATTGATAATTGTGGCCATAGCTATTATCTGTTGATAGAAATCTTAAATTTAGAGGTTTATTATTAACATAAAAATCAAGAAAGTTATTTCTTAGTATTAAGCTTTAAAAATCTCACCAAAAATGGAATTCATGTATATACAAGCGCAGAAAAACACCCAGACATTTGCCCTTATTTTTCCTCAGAAAGGCCCAGTTGACGATTCAGGTTGGGTGATAAAAAATGTTCTTTCCATGCCAATTGTCAACAAAAAGGAAGAGATTGTGGGGGTTGCCACGTTTTACAATAGAAAAGATGGAAAACCCTTTGATGAAATGGACGAGGTGTTAATGGAAGTAAGTTACATTTTCTGCTGCAACCAAGGGCTTGTTCCAAAAGGGTTTCATCAAATATTCTTGCACCATGTTCTACCTGAAATCTACAAATGATAGCAATGTTTGTTTTTGTTACTGCTATTGTTATATTTATCATCTTTGTAAGCTACAAAATACAGGAGGCTATACTAGTGTTTGGAGTACATTAAACTTGATGAAGCTCTGTAAATGACCATAATGTAAAGGACTGTATTCACACTTAAGAAGCTGCTGCTTCTTAAGTATGGTCTTTTCTGAAATGACCTACTACGCATGTACTTTAGGAAGTAGAAAGAGGCGTGCCACGGCAGGCTCTGTGCTGATTTAAGAAGAGTGGGAGGAGGAGGTATGTTAGTATGGCTGGGAGTGCGGGGTAGGGAATAAGATGTTCATATTCTTCTTCTTAAGAAGGAGAATATGAACAAGAACTTAGAGAAGCCCTTAAAACTTTCCTAAGTGTGAATACGGTTCTAATTGCCTAGGGGTTACGGACCTTTATTTGCAGCCTCAGTCCCTCAAACATGTTCAGATTCCACCACCAGTAATAAAAACACATGGGGTTGGCATTAAAATCTTTCATTTATACAATACTTTCCTCCTGCAGTCTTTGGCACAGTTCCTTGGCTGGTCTGTCTTAAACACTGACACTTATGACAAGATGAACAAACTTGAGAACAGGAAAGATATTTATCAAGACATGGTCAATTATCATGTGAAATGCTCCAATGATGAGTTACAGATAATCCTGGTAAGAAACATTTTCCTTCAATTTTTTATATAAATACAATACCTTTCAGTATGTAAATTGATAAGCCATACTGCTTTAGAAAGAGAATGCCCATCGCATACTCACCCATTCATAAAAAAAAATCTAAAACATCTGTTATTCGAAATAGAGATAGCCAAAAAGCGACTTTTTAACTGTCTCTACTTCGTAGAGCCATTGGTGCAGGGACTCAACAAATTGCTCAAATGTTGCTAATATCTCAACAAGGAATCATTCACTATTTACCCAATACTGGTGCCAACAACAGATAGTAACCACCAATTACTATCCATATATCACTGAGCAAATTATGGCATTTCCCAATAGCAAGTGAATGGTCCATTATTATTGTATTCACATCATACTAAAGAATTTACTACCTAGTGCTTTGCTATTTTCTGGTATATAATATTAGCTTTTGAGCAGGGCTCTCTTACGCACATTGGGCCGGATCCAGAACTACGTCCGTCTTCCATAGACGGACGTAATTCACTGAACAATAGCTACTGCGCATGCGTAGTAGCTATTGTACATAATCTGCGTATCGTTTCGATACGTAGATTGCGTATATGCGGTCTTTTAGACGTACGTAGTTCTGGATCTACCCCATAGTCTGTTATTACCCAGTCATGTTATAATGATTGTTAACATTGTAAAGCACTATGTAATATGATGGTGCTTTATAAAAACCTGCATTATATGCACCTATATGAAGACCCAGTAGTGTGTGTTGCATATTTTGACAAATCAATTTTTTTTTTTTTTTTTTACAGAAAACCAAAGAACTACTTGACCGTGTACCTGAGGATTGCGAAGAAGAGGAATTATATGAAATTCTGGCAAGTTATTTATTTTGACGATATTTGTAAAACATTATAATACATTACAAAAAAAAAGTACATATATTGAATGGCAGAATGTTACTGATGGCACAAGAACAATATCCCCCAACCATTTTCACCTAGTATATACTTATTTATATTTGCATTTCATTTCTGGCCCAAATAACTGTCAGTTACTTAAATCAACATAGATTTAAATAATTATGAAAATGTATAACATTTTGGAAACAAATCATTTTATACTTGGGAATTATGATCAATGTACCAGTGCTTTTTGTGGTCATACTTAGGGGCAAGGGCGTAACTATAGGGTGCAATGGGTTCACTTGCTATGGGCCCCGGGAGCTTAAGGTGCCTGGTGGCCTGGCAATTGCCCCACCGTACCTGTACAAGATGTACTTACCATTTGTCAGGAGCTGGCGCTGGCTGCTTCTTAAGCAGTGTTGTGGAGTCTGCCTCTGCAGAGGGTCACGGTGGATGAACAGTCCTTACACTGACTCTCTATAGCAAAGATTCCAAACCGATGCCAGAACTAGCTTCTCTATCATTCCATGCACTGATACTGACATCAATGTCTTTGCAGAATAGATAGAGGAGTCAGCAAGTGTCATTGCTGGAGACAGCCCATATAAGGGCTTTAGAATTCTCCTATGGGGCTCACAAGGTTATAGTTATGCTCCTGCTTAGGGGTACTTAGTATTGCCTCCTTTCAGCAGTCCAGCCAGGTGATTACCTGGTTATTGTTCTATTTTTTGTTCTGATACTACAGTATGGCATATAATAGGCTAGGTGCAGAGTAGTGGGTCAGATAATGAAGAGTGGAGCATATAAAGCTTTGTTGTATTACTTGAGGTAAATGTATCATTTTATAGCTTTACAGGAGTACCGATACATTATTCATACCTACAAAAAAACACTGAATCATCAAAGAAGTCATACCTAACTTTGTGGAAGTATTTGGTACCGCAGTTCATTCAATCTACCCCTGACTTGCAATACAGAGCATGCACAGATGTTAGGAGGAGATTACAGAGGGCTCTAGTCATTATAGAACTATCACCATTAAGGGGATGTGACAGGACAGAAGATAATATTAGAATATATTGGACATACATTTTTACTCTCTGAAGTTATCATTAGTCCACCCTTCAGAGAAATGTAATGTATTGTTTTTTTTACATGCCATTCAGATATATTTTTCTATTCATCTCTTATCATATCATATTCAGGCCTCAGTCTTTCTTTCTCATTACCCTGGTTTATAGCACAGCTCTACTACAGCTTCATTTTAACTAGACAAATCTGAAAAATTCCCGATCATATAAATATATGACAATAGGACATAGAAATGAAACATGAGAAACAAATTCCTTGCCAGGAGGTGGAGAACACATTTCAGAATACATCATTTTTCACTGTAGTTTTTCCAATGAAAGACAATGACCAAATGGTGTATTGTCGCTGGGAAATTCCATATAATTACACATTCATCTGAGGGGTAATTTAATAAAATGTAGATTTTCTGGGGGGCTTCATATCCATTGCACACTGCTGGGTTTTTTTCTCTTTAAAGGTACTGAACATTAGCAATTTACAACAGATGTCACTAGTTACTCCATTAAAAATCCTCTGTGTGGTTTCATTTTATACTCTGATAAAGGAGCACATCACATGGAGGAAATAAAGTCAAGTTCTTTTATTTTCTAGCAGGCAGACAGCATAACAGGTCAGCAACATCACCCACAGCCAGTTGATTTTGTAGTGCAGCATAGTTCACACGACTCTTTAAGTGTTCCAGTGGTCCCTATCATACCTATTCCACCGTCAAGAGTCCTGACCCTCTGTCTTTGAAACACTTATATCAGGAGAGCACCGGTGCTGTTGATTAGCCCAAGCCTGATCACACCCAGGTTCTCTGCTGCTGCTCTAAAACCTGATCAGGATTCTCCACATTACTCTCATGTGGAGATATGGCGTCTCTGGTAAACTCCACATTACTTTCATGAGGGGGGTTGCTGTCTCTGTCACACTATGTACACACACGGAATCATTCCTGCACCATCACGCCCAGCCATTGGAAACACTGTACACTAAACACTGAAGTCTGACTCAGGAGAAATTAGGACAAATTAGTATGGAAAACCCTTCACATCAAGGTAAGGACCCAGGAAGAACCCAGGATCATCCCAAGACACCTGTATCTGAGCTGGGTAGCTTGTAGTGAAAAATGTGTGTTACCATCAAGAAACCTCATTGTTGGATCAAAAGAGATTTTAATCTGATTTAATCTGACTGTAAAAGTCCCCACAGCTCTGCTATAGTGATCAGATGCAGCAGGCCTGGAAGGTGAGTATAGGGGGGGGGGGGGGGAGGCGGGAATAG
>WWET01002364.1:53203-68977 GCA_011038615.1 Limnodynastes dumerilii
ATATATATTTATTTATTTTTTATGTATCTGTTTTGTACTGACCAAACATAAAATTCATCTAATGTGAAAAATGGAAATAGAGCCGTGCTTACTTGCGAGGATAAGTCAGTACGATATAGCTCACTTACGTACGCATGCGCCCTCTAGATGTTCTGCAAGGTCAATGATAGTACAGTATGGGTTGGATGGAGTGCTGATCGGCACTTGTGTAAGGCTGTCTTATGGCAGTGTTAGTCACACATTTTACACACGAGAGAGTGGAGTGACAGGGGTGAGTTCACTTACCCCCTTCCATGCGGAATTAAAGACCAGGGTCTGGTTCCAGTCCAAAGTGAGTAATAATCCTGCTTGCTTTGTTTATATTATGGTATGTGTTGTTGTGTGGCAGACACTAACGCTTGAGACACTAATTAAATCCTTTCTCCTGTTACAGCAAGAAGAACTCCCGGATCCAGAGGAAGCAGAGATCTATGAATTTCACTTCAGTGATTTGCCCCAAACAGAGCTTTTCTTGGTGAAATGTGCAATTCAGATGTATTACGAGTTAGAAGTAGTTGACAAGTTCCATATACCTCAAGAGGTAGGCAATATATTGCATTTGTTTTGTGACACATTAAAAAAGAATAAAACTCTGGTTCTTAATTCAATGTTCTATGTTATAACACTTAGGGCTCCATTTACTAAACATACATTTGAGTCCTTGCCATACACAGCATGGGAATTAGCCCAATAAGCTAAGAATCAATCACCACAATTACTGTATAGTGTCCACACACTATACAATCTATATAATCATAAGGGGAACAATAATATGAGCAGTTGTTTCCTCTCCTCATATGAACTGTTGGGACCGTATTTCTTTTTTTCTTTTCTAGTGATTGATTTTTGGATTTTATATTTCAACTATGATCTTCATATAAACTGTGGGGACTGTATTTGCTCTTTTTGGATTTTGGTTATTTCTATATTTGATATTTCTTTATTGAAAGATTCACCTGTGTTGAGTGATACCAATGTTATAAATTGAATATTTATTGTCACATGTTTAGTTTTATCACAGTTTAATTATTACAGTATATATATATAAAATATTCCATCTTATATATTTTATATTTTAATAATCTATTAGAGCACTGTAATTATTCATTAGTTTATTCACTTATTTTAATTATTAATAATTCATATATATTACATGAATTAGTGACACTATTTATTTATATTTATATATTAATTTTAGGGTTCATTTACTATTCAGCGCCCTACCTATCCCTTCTTTTCTATCCTTGCTCAACACAGAAATTTATTGAATTGTAAATATTAGTTGTTAATGATAAATATAATAATTGTTACCTGTTGGTAATATATTGTTTGTTATTTACAGGTTTTAGTTCGTTTTTTATTTTCTGTAAGCAAAGGATACAGAAAAATTACCTATCACAATTGGCGACATGGCTTCAATGTAGGACAAACCATGTTCACCCTTCTTATGGTAAGGAGACATTTGTTAAGCTAGCCTTACACTAGAGCAATTATTGGTCCGATTATCCAGTTATCAGGTGATCAGATTAAAAATCTAATAATAATAATAATGTATGACCAGTATTTGTTTTTCCTAACAGTTATAAAATGGCCAGAAAACACTTGGGTCTGATAATTTTATCTTATGCCATGCGTAAAATATATCAAATACAAGCTGCAGATTTCTCCTGCACATCCACCCCCTGGGTGGAGTTACTCTGCATCAATTATTACTGGCTAGTACAGCAGTAATAAAGTAATAAAAGACACAGAAGGTGGACTTTTTTTTCAGCCAACCAATAGAATGGCTGCATGGGTCTCCTGCCAAGATTGATAGGAGGTCCAGCCAATCAGTGTAGAGATTAACCTGAAACCCATGCATCCAATTAGAGGAAAGGTTAATGGCACCGATATCCGGACCTTTCCCTAGTGGGAAATAATTTCGATTAACGGTCATCTAGTGCTAGCACCAATAATCTGCATAGTGTATGGCCAGCTTTAGTTTTTTTATGACTATATCTATTGGCCTGTTACTGACTGATTGTGAGTATTTATGGTGACAATGGACCTGATCCAGACCTGATAGCGTCAGGTCACTTACACATGCAAGGTGCGTAAGTGGCCTGATTTCACTGGAGGGCGCATACCAGATGTTACGCTAAGGTTAGTAACCCTGTCATACAAACAATCGTACGGAACAAACCATTTCATAGTAAAAGGACTGTGCTTTCCCTCCGCCCGCTAAAGTGGGCAGGGGGAAGCATGGTAATTGTACAATGTGGGAAGGGGCTCCCACACTGCTGCGGATCAACGGTCGTACGGACCGCTGATCAGCACTACTGATTTAATGCAGGCTTACGCTGCCATAAAGCTCACATGAGAGAGGGGAGTGACAGGGGGCATGCACTCCTCTCTCTCAGACCCCCACATGTACGGAAATTGGGCGGGGGTCTGGATCAGGTTCAATATTATTGGATTTACATTCTACTTCATGTAACCTACATTGCATTATTGTTTGCAGACAGGAAAGCTGAAGCGTTATTATACAGATTTGGAGGCCATGGCAATGGTGACTGCTGCGTTCTGCCATGATATTGACCACAGAGGCACAAATAACTTGTACCAAATGAAGTAAGTATATGCACAATGATTAGATTTTAGGATGAGCGAATGGAATGTATCAGTATTGTTGCTTTAGTTGTTTCAATGTGTTGGATCGCTACTTAAAAAATCAAGCAATTTAGTCCACACTGTTCCCTCTAATTGAAGTTTCTTAATCACAGTAGTAAATACATACATATATGTACTTTTACAGATGATCATAAATAAATCATTTGCATAGGTACAACTTTCTTTGGTGCCAAACTTCCCACTTACCTGAGCCAAATTGTTGAGAAGTGTGCAAATTAATTTGTCCCTTGTAGCAGCAATAGTGAAATAAATGGAACACTGTGTGTGGTAATGTGTTGGAGAATTAATCTTATATAATGTACTAAGGTTAAATCCAGACCTAAGTGCAGTTTAAGTACGATTTCGTAGCTTATTTACGCAATCGTAAGTACTATGCACTCCCTCGAGAACTCCCCTCCATCGCATAGACAAACTAGTATTACAACAGCAGGATAAGTGTTGTCATTTGAAAGTGGTCTTTTATCTGAGTATCACTGATATGATGGGCTCAGCTCTAAATACATGTTTTTACAGAAACGTTTTGCATAATTATTTTAATACTGTTTATATGATGCAATATGCAACACACCAAATAGTCCTTGATCTCTGGTAATTGGCTGAATATTACTGATGTGGTTAATAACTGTTGTCAAACCTTGTCATAAATTCAGTAAACAACTAATTTGTGTCATTATCCTTCATTTGCATTTGTTGTACTATGATGGGAATTTGTTTTTGTATTTTTTTTTATTCCCTTTATTATTTGTTGTATACAGGTCAGGACATCCACTAGCAAAACTCCATGGCTCCTCCATCCTAGAAAGGCATCATTTGGAATTCAGCAAAACATTACTCAAAGATGAGGTAAAATAACATGGGTGCTTGATCCTGTACATGCCCTGCTGTATAGCAGCAATTCAATCTATGTAGAAATAATTACATTAGACACTTCAAACCACTAAATATATTTTTCATTCACTTGCATTACTACAGAAATTAAATGTTATTAAAGAATATACATTTAAATGTATTGGAACACAAAACATGATTTATCTTATAAATAAAACAAATGTGTTATCAAGTATTCTAACACATATAATAAAGAATACGTTTGTTTTTTCTAGGGCTATTAGTGTCACCTATCCCTCTAGATAACAATGCACAATGTATTGAACTGCCAGTAGAGCAACATAATAAACTTTATTAAACAAGCTCAGCCTTACAGGCACATTGGAACCCTTTTGATATGTCATTTAATATTGCAAAATTAAACATTAGGACATTTTGCAGTTTGCCAATGCATTTAGCAAAACAAATTATTGCCACTGTTACCAAAATGGAGACACTGTTCAGATGGTTATTCATATAGGTTTATATAGAATTTCCGCTATAGCATGTAAAATATACATAAACATATCCTAAGAGTATATTGTATTATGTTGTTTTGTCCGGATCCAGACCTACAGGCGTCTTACGGGGACCCGAGGTCATTCAATCTGTCCTTGTACTGGGGAGTGAACCCACTGCACTCCCTGCTCTCTGTAGTAAATCTGTCCTTGTACTGGGTAGGGCACACCCCCTGCACTCCCTGCTCTCGGTAGTAAATCTGTCCTTGTACTGGGTAGGGCACACCCCCTGCACTCCCTGCTCTCGGTAGTAAATCTGTCCTTGTACTGGGTAGGGCACACCCCCTGCACTCCCTGCTCTCGGTAGTAAATCTGTCCTTGTACTGGGTAGGGCACACCCCCTGCACTCCCTGCTCTCGGTAGTAAATCTGTCCTTGTACTGGGTAGGGCACACCCCCTGCACTCCCTGCTCTCGGTAGTAAATCTGTCCTTGTACTGGGTAGGGCACACCCCCTGCACTCCCTGCTCTCGGTAGTAAATCTGTCCTTGTACTGGGTAGGGCACACCCCCTGCACTCCCTGCTCTCGGTAGTAAATCTGTCCTTGTACTGGGTAGGGCACACCCCCTGCACTCCCTGCTCTCGGTAGTAAATCTGTCCTTGTACTGGGTAGGGCACACCCCCTGCACTCCCTGCTCTCGGTAGTAAATCTGTCCTTGTACTGGGTAGGGCACACCCCCTGCACTCCCTGCTCTCGGTAGTAAATCTGTCCTTGTACTGGGTAGGGCACACCCCCTGCACTCCCTGCTCTCGGTAGTAAATCTGTCCTTGTACTGGGTAGGGCACACCCCCTGCACTCCCTGCTCTCGGTAGTAAATCTGTCCTTGTACTGGGTAGGGCACACCCCCTGCACTCCCTGCTCTCGGTAGTAAATCTGTCCTTGTACTGGGTAGGGCACACCCCCTGCACTCCCTGCTCTCGGTAGTAAATCTGTCCTTGTACTGGGTAGGGCACACCCCCTGCACTCCCTGCTCTCGGTAGTAAATCTGTCCTTGTACTGGGTAGGGCACACCCCCTGCACTCCCTGCTCTCGGTAGTAAATCTGTCCTTGTACTGGGTAGGGCACACCCCCTGCACTCCCTGCTCTCGGTAGTAAATCTGTCCTTGTACTGGGTAGGGCACACCCCCTGCACTCCCTGCTCTCGGTAGTAAATCTGTCCTTGTACTGGGTAGGGCACACCCCCTGCACTCCCTGCTCTCGGTAGTAAATCTGTCCTTGTACTGGGTAGGGCACACCCCCTGCACTCCCTGCTCTCGGTAGTAAATCTGTCCTTGTACTGGGTAGGGCACACCCCCTGCACTCCCTGCTCTCGGTAGTAAATCTGTCCTTGTACTGGGTAGGGCACACCCCCTGCACTCCCTGCTCTCGGTAGTAAATCTGTCCTTGTACTGGGTAGGGCACACCCCCTGCACTCCCTGCTCTCGGTAGTAAATCTGTCCTTGTACTGGGTAGGGCACACCCCCTGCACTCCCTGCTCTCGGTAGTAAATCTGTCCTTGTACTGGGTAGGGCACACCCCCTGCACTCCCTGCTCTCGGTAGTAAATCTGTCCTTGTACTGGGTAGGGCACACCCCCTGCACTCCCTGCTCTCGGTAGTAAATCTGTCCTTGTACTGGGTAGGGCACACCCCCTGCACTCCCTGCTCTCGGTAGTAAATCTGTCCTTGTACTGGGTAGGGCACACCCCCTGCACTCCCTGCTCTCGGTAGTAAATCTGTCCTTGTACTGGGTAGGGCACACCCCCTGCACTCCCTGCTCTCGGTAGTAAATCTGTCCTTGTACTGGGTAGGGCACACCCCCTGCACTCCCTGCTCTCGGTAGTAAATCTGTCCTTGTACTGGGTAGGGCACACCCCCTGCACTCCCTGCTCTCGGTAGTAAATCTGTCCTTGTACTGGGTAGGGCACACCCCCTGCACTCCCTGCTCTCGGTAGTAAATCTGTCCTTGTACTGGGTAGGGCACACCCCCTGCACTCCCTGCTCTCGGTAGTAAATCTGTCCTTGTACTGGGTAGGGCACACCCCCTGCACTCCCTGCTCTCGGTAGTAAATCTGTCCTTGTACTGGGTAGGGCACACCCCCTGCACTCCCTGCTCTCGGTAGTAAATCTGTCCTTGTACTGGGTAGGGCACACCCCCTGCACTCCCTGCTCTCGGTAGTAAATCTGTCCTTGTACTGGGTAGGGCACACCCCCTGCACTCCCTGCTCTCGGTAGTAAATCTGTCCTTGTACTGGGTAGGGCACACCCCCTGCACTCCCTGCTCTCGGTAGTAAATCTGTCCTTGTACTGGGTAGGGCACACCCCCTGCACTCCCTGCTCTCGGTAGTAAATCTGTCCTTGTACTGGGTAGGGCACACCCCCTGCACTCCCTGCTCTCGGTAGTAAATCTGTCCTTGTACTGGGTAGGGCACACCCCCTGCACTCCCTGCTCTCGGTAGTAAATCTGTCCTTGTACTGGGTAGGGCACACCCCCTGCACTCCCTGCTCTCGGTAGTAAATCTGTCCTTGTACTGGGTAGGGCACACCCCCTGCACTCCCTGCTCTCGGTAGTAAATCTGTCCTTGTACTGGGTAGGGCACACCCCCTGCACTCCCTGCTCTCGGTAGTAAATCTGTCCTTGTACTGGGTAGGGCACACCCCCTGCACTCCCTGCTCTCGGTAGTAAATCTGTCCTTGTACTGGGTAGGGCACACCCCCTGCACTCCCTGCTCTCGGTAGTAAATCTGTCCTTGTACTGGGTAGGGCACACCCCCTGCACTCCCTGCTCTCGGTAGTAAATCTGTCCTTGTACTGGGTAGGGCACACCCCCTGCACTCCCTGCTCTCGGTAGTAAATCTGTCCTTGTACTGGGTAGGGCACACCCCCTGCACTCCCTGCTCTCGGTAGTAAATCTGTCCTTGTACTGGGTAGGGCACACCCCCTGCACTCCCTGCTCTCGGTAGTAAATCTGTCCTTGTACTGGGTAGGGCACACCCCCTGCACTCCCTGCTCTCGGTAGTAAATCTGTCCTTGTACTGGGTAGGGCACACCCCCTGCACTCCCTGCTCTCGGTAGTAAATCTGTCCTTGTACTGGGTAGGGCACACCCCCTGCACTCCCTGCTCTCGGTAGTAAATCTGTCCTTGTACTGGGTAGGGCACACCCCCTGCACTCCCTGCTCTCGGTAGTAAATCTGTCCTTGTACTGGGTAGGGCACACCCCCTGCACTCCCTGCTCTCGGTAGTAAATCTGTCCTTGTACTGGGTAGGGCACACCCCCTGCACTCCCTGCTCTCGGTAGTAAATCTGTCCTTGTACTGGGTAGGGCACACCCCCTGCACTCCCTGCTCTCGGTAGTAAATCTGTCCTTGTACTGGGTAGGGCACACCCCCTGCACTCCCTGCTCTCGGTAGTAAATCTGTCCTTGTACTGGGTAGGGCACACCCCCTGCACTCCCTGCTCTCGGTAGTAAATCTGTCCTTGTACTGGGTAGGGCACACCCCCTGCACTCCCTGCTCTCGGTAGTAAATCTGTCCTTGTACTGGGTAGGGCACACCCCCTGCACTCCCTGCTCTCGGTAGTAAATCTGTCCTTGTACTGGGTAGGGCACACCCCCTGCACTCCCTGCTCTCGGTAGTAAATCTGTCCTTGTACTGGGTAGGGCACACCCCCTGCACTCCCTGCTCTCGGTAGTAAATCTGTCCTTGTACTGGGTAGGGCACACCCCCTGCACTCCCTGCTCTCGGTAGTAAATCTGTCCTTGTACTGGGTAGGGCACACCCCCTGCACTCCCTGCTCTCGGTAGTAAATCTGTCCTTGTACTGGGTAGGGCACACCCCCTGCACTCCCTGCTCTCGGTAGTAAATCTGTCCTTGTACTGGGTAGGGCACACCCCCTGCACTCCCTGCTCTCGGTAGTAAATCTGTCCTTGTACTGGGTAGGGCACACCCCCTGCACTCCCTGCTCTCGGTAGTAAATCTGTCCTTGTACTGGGTAGGGCACACCCCCTGCACTCCCTGCTCTCGGTAGTAAATCTGTCCTTGTACTGGGTAGGGCACACCCCCTGCACTCCCTGCTCTCGGTAGTAAATCTGTCCTTGTACTGGGTAGGGCACACCCCCTGCACTCCCTGCTCTCGGTAGTAAATCTGTCCTTGTACTGGGTAGGGCACACCCCCTGCACTCCCTGCTCTCGGTAGTAAATCTGTCCTTGTACTGGGTAGGGCACACCCCCTGCACTCCCTGCTCTCGGTAGGGAAAGAGAGAGTAATTGAAGCCCATCAAAGCTGGGGAAAAATCAGAAGCATTGATCCAGGCCCAGCACCCTAAATTCATGAGTCTGTAGTATTTGGAATTCGTCAGGAACAATCTAGAATATAGGTCTAGATTCAGCTGTTTAACAGGTCCTAAATGTGTTTGCTCTATATCTGCTCTAATGCACACATTTTAATGCAGAGGTGCAATATTTATAAAACAGAACTGAATCCAAGCAAAATGATAAAGATTGCATGTAATATTTAATTAAAGTGTCACTTATTCCACAGCACTATAAAGGGAATATTTTTTGTCATTCACAACAACCTCTACCCTATTAGGGTTACAGCCCTATTACCCTAACACACAGACAGACAGACAAACACAGACAAGGGTTAACTGTAGTCAGCAGCCAATTAACCTACAATTATGTTTTGGAGTGCAGGAGGAAACCAGGGAAAACCAAGAACATACAACTCCACACAGTTAAGGCCTTGTCTGGGAATTCATTTGCGTGTTGTGAGGCAAAAGTCCTCACCACTTGAGCCACCAAGTTTGTTTTGACGCAAATTGTTTTGGGATTGTTTTAATAAATAATACCACTTTCACACCAAGACATGGACCCAGGAATAACCCTGGTCGTTTGTCTGTGTGAAAGCACAGGGTTATTCCCGGGTCGGACCCAGATACACTGCAGTGTGAATGGATGTTCCTGAGTTATTCAACCTAGGTTCCTTTAAAATGATATAACCTGGAGGATGGGAATCACTCTCTGCCTCTGGAGACACGGGTCCAGTGTAAAAGGCAACAACCAGGGATTTACCCGGGACAAAGGTGATGAACGGCTTCACACACTGGTTATACCTGTGTTCATTATCCCATGTAAAACCCAGGATTTTGGTGTGAAAGGGGCATAAGTGACCGTGAATTCATTTTTTTTATACAGGAAGAGGGCTATGTTTCAGAAGATAGTTGACCAGTCTAAAACATATGAAAGTGAAAAGGCATGGACAGACTATATGATTCTGGAACAGACTCGCAAAGAAATAGTCATGTAAGTTCCATTGTGGCCAAAGCTACAGTTACAGTTTTTATTATATTTAGACATAACTACCAACTCCCCTGATTTCAGTGGGACAGTGGGAGGGGCTAGGCAGAGTTTTTGGTGGGTACATGGTCTGAATTTAATATTGTAAATGTAGGGAGGTATGTATATAAATATATTTACTTTATGTATTACTTTTATAAGACTTCATGCCAACTACAAGGAAACAATATGGGTTTCCTCTGGAAATCTTACATAGTGAAGAAAGGGCTTTAAATTACTGGTTTATATCAGATGGATAGATGGATGTAGTTCTTTCACTGTACTCCTGGTTAAGTTTATTAAGTACAGTACAACTGTTATGTGAATTGAGCAGTGTTTTCCTACCCACTAGGCTCACAGATCAGGGCAGTAACAGCAGTGTCCCAGTTGCCTAGCAACAGTCAGGACCTTTCTAGAGCAGCCAGGGGAACACTGAGTGAGCCACTGCAATTAGCACAGCAGTTCCTGACAAATCTACAGTTGTACCTATAGCTGGAATCAGCAGTAGTTGTAAGACTGTACTGTGTAGAGAGCCTTTGTAATAATGCAAAAGCACAGGGTGTGAATGGCAATGATTGTCTACTCCCCGTCACAGACATTTTAAAAAGACGAGAATGATTTTTAGTCCATAAAATCAAAAACATGATTCAAAAGTACTTAATTTCTGTCAGAAATCAGTTCATTAAGAGCCCTAAAGCATGTCACTAAATGTGTTTTTAGCATTGATGAGTATCACTAAAGAGAAAGCTCTTAAACTTGAGGGGAAAGGCAATTTTTCCATCAGTTCTATAATAATATAATAATATCCCTCTACTATTTTACATTGAAATAATGTCAGGCAGACCTGTACCATTCCCTGCATTTACTCTTCTAACAATGTGAAGTTCAGATCTCATCAATATATATTTTTTCTACTACATATTTCTGATAGTAATTGTTTACTAATGGTTGTTGTTTGTAGGGCAATGATGATGACCGCTTGTGATCTGTCAGCTATTGCAAAACCATGGGAGATCCAAAGCAAGGTATAAAGCATCAGTATAATAAAAAAAACAGATGTATATTTTTCAGTACAAATCTAAAACATATTTGTATAAAACATATTCCTTGTATTCCCACATTTGGTGCAAATTTACATGAGCCATATATAGTTATTTTTATTTTCTATCTATCTATCTATCTATCTATCTATCTATCTATCTATCTATCTATCTATCTATCTATCTATCTATCTATCTATCCTTGCAAGAGGGTAGCATTTCCGTAAAGCCCAATAAAGTTTTATACCAACACAACGACAGATGATGAAAATCTGTATTAGTTACTGACACATACTGTACACACATATATAACTTTGGTTGCAGTCCCTGCTACAACGGGCTGCTTTCTGAAATAGAGACAGATGAAAGTTCCATTTTAGGGTTAGGGTAATGGAAGGTGGAGGGTTAGGGTTAGAATTAGGGGAAGGGTTGGGGTAGTTATTAGGCTTACCTTTCGAAGCACCGTGTTCGGTCCTCCAGGCAGCGATTGCTATGCATATCGAAATAGGGCCATTCTTTGCGGGGACCCACACACACCCACTTGTAGTATATGTGTTAGTTAATAAATCAAGTGAATGATCAGCATTACTTATTAAATCTTATTAAATGAATTCAGTATATAAACTAATATATATATTTTATATTTTTTCCTCTGCTAAATAAAAGAGGAAACCTTACCTATCACTCAATATTTGAATTTGTAGGTTGCTCTGTTTGTAGCAGCTGAGTTTTGGGAACAAGGTGACCTGGAAAGAACAGTACTGCAGCAAAATCCCATTGTAAGTATAATCTATGAAAGATTGTTATATAAGACCTTGATACTGCTGTAAAATGAATTTGTTACACTGTCAATGCTAGCTGATTGAGCATGTTATATTCATGTAGATAGCTAAGTATTTGCTAAAAAGCAAAGGACAAAGCATGTGTAACTAACCAAAGTGTCCTCATCAGTCAGCTGTCAAGGGGAAATAAAATCAATACTATAAATCAATGCTATAAATGAAAAGAAAGTTTGAGAATGCAGAAATAGTCACTGTGCATGAAGTATTCCTAGTGCAGTAAAAACAACATCTTCCATTATATTCTAAAGAGTCCAGGAGATAACATATTGCCCATAATACCATGTCCTAACAGTAGTTATTCTAAACCCAAGGCTACGGTTGGATACACTAGTTGGAAGTTTTGTAGTGTTCAGGTACAGTCTGGGGGATTACATAATTTTTCAGGTTTATATACTATAGTAGGGGCCATTATATCTTTACCAAGTATTAGGATTACAATACACACGGACACACACATGGCTGACATCGTTAGCCATGCTGCCACTCATATTATTACAAGGCTCATCATTTCTGAGCCTTGTAGTTATATCAGGACAGCATGGCTAAGGATTTCAGCCTTGCTGCACTTTTTTTCAGACACACAAAAACACATGTCAACTCTGTTGACATGTGTTTATGATGTGCGGGACGGCACCTCAGCTGGATCTCACAGCTCTCTGGCTGCGATTTTGATTTTGGTTGATTTAAAATTACACTAAAGGAGATTTCTTCAAATCTCCTTTAGTGAATCGGGTGATTTTTTTCTTTTCCAATTTTTTAATGGCAAACATCTGGACGATTTCTGAATCGCGATGTCCAGCGATGTTTGCCATTGATATTTTTTTACACACTCAAATCACGCGATTTGAGCCTTTCTGAATACCGCGATGTGACTTCAGAGGCTCAAATCACGCGATTTGTGGCAATTTGCCTCAAATCGTTTTTAGTAAATGAGGCCCATAGAGTGAGTGAGTGTGTGTGGCTCAGATGTTTGTTTTTTTTAATAAACTTTTTTATTGGAGCATAAATTACATCATGTAACAATAATCTGTATGCATTGGTTGAACACAGTCATTTTAACAAAAAGTTTAAGGTATAAATGTAGCAAAATCAAAGACAATATATTTTTAAATAGTCATTTGCAGAAAGTCTACAATTAATCTTTTGGTTAGGCCAGGAACATATACTATATATTAAATATCATTCAAAGTAACAGTAAATGTAAAATTGGAGATAACATTGAAGATAGGTGGTCTCTAGATCTCAGCAATATTTTCCACAGAGGAGACAGGCTCCAGTAACTCTGTGGTTATGAGTTGGAGAGGCGGGTCCTCTAACAAAAACCTTCGCTCATATCAATATGTAGGAGGGAAGCACTCATGTATGTGTCTCTGAATCTGTGCTTATAAAGAATTCATATATAACGACCAGTTTTTAAAAAACTGAACTACAGATTTTACTTTGGTTAGTGTAGCTTCCAGCCAGTCCATTCTAAATAAGTGAAATAATTTAGTATGAAACATTGTAATGGGAGGAGGATCATGATCGATACAACTTTGTAAGATGCACTTCTTTGCTACCGCAGAGGCTACAATTATCATTTGTTTTAATTGATGTTTTAGTTTAAGTTCAGGGTTAAGAAAGCCCAATACAGCCAATTCCTTTGTAAGCAAACCCGTGTCAACTTAGAGATTTATTATATATGAAGAAACCTGGTTCCAGAAGTGTCTTATGAAAGAGCAATCCCATAAACAGTGAATTAAAGTTGCGGCTGATTCACCACATTTAGGGCAACAATGGGTATCAGTCTCACCCATTTTAAATCATCTATTAGGGGATGTGTAGCCCCTGTGGTAGAGCTCACCTTGAGTATTCTGTATGAGGTAGACAGAGAGTCTAGTAATTGATCAGTAGTAACTGCAGGAAATATAGAGGACCAATAAGACAAACCTCCCCGTGTTTTATCATAATCCAGCAAATCCCGTATATGGTGATAATTACGGGAAATAGCTCCTCTGCCAGGTTGGGGCTGCATCAATGTGTTGTCTAACTCATTATACCAATCCTCGGGCCGTATGCAGAGCTCCGGAGTTTTCCGATATGTGTTACTGCGCATGCGCAATAATTTTGTAATACCATTTACGTTTCTTTTTGCAACTTAGATTGCGTACACGCAGTCTTAAAGACCGCGTATACGCAATCTGCGTTGCAAAAAGAAACGTAAATGGCGTTACAAAATTACTGAGCATGCGCAGTAACAAATATCGGAAAACTCCGGGCGCATTGCATGCGGTCCCTCATCCCCAAAGGAACGAGTAACCTCCTTTGTACAGTGCATGGCTTGATGTAATGCAAAGGAGTGTATTGCAGAGATAGTAAACTTTTCCTGTACTTAGGCAACTGTCAGGATATTTCTCTGCCTAGGGGTAGTTAGATCTCTAAAACATGTTAGTTTTTTGTTGTCCAGCTTTTAAAGGGTTGTGAGGCTTCTCCATTTTGAAAATTCAGGTTCCCTACAAAAAGGAGAAAAAGGGATTTATGATTTTGTAACCCCTTGCACTTTCATACTGCCTTCCATGTTGCCCAGGCAGACATGAGTAGCGGGTTGTCCTATATTTCCTGTGTTAAAGTGTTTCTATTGCAGTGGAGAAACGCAGGGAGAGAGGTGTTTGTGAGGAAAGATTGTTAACCAATCCCTTATAATATGGAAGCATCTAGCATAGCCATAATATTTTATATTTGGGAGATTCAGGCCACCATTCTTATGACCTTGCTGTAGTTTACATAATGGGATCCAGAATCTTTTTTCCCTTCCATATGAATTTTCTAAAAGCAGTGTTCAGCAATCTCTTGTCCTTAACAGTAAGTATGATAGGGAGCATCTGGAGGTATAGTAATTGAGATCCTTGACAAAGCTGATCCCATTGGCGAAACGTACGTCGGACCAGAATTGGCGCCTCCTCCGTGCGCACAGGAGGAAACGCTCTCTTTCCTGAGACTCATCACTGTATGGTGCACACTTTTTTGTAACCCTCCTGCTCTGTCTCATTGAAACCCGAACAGTATAGTAGACTAGGGAGGGACAGCTTACTGCCCGGCAGGGTGAAGTGCAGGCCGTGAGGCCGCTAGTTACACGAGTAGGGTAAGCATGTTCTCTGATTAATTAGTATAGCGGGTCTTTTTGAGCCTGAATATGCATATTGGTATTTTGTATCTGAAATATGCTTGGTTACTTCTTGCACCTTTTTGCTTGATACTAATGTGATTAATGTAAATGAGTCCTGGCTATTTTGTAAAAATATTTCGCCTAATAGACTGATACAATGTCTTTTTTAGATGTGTTTTCTAAATAACATGTAACTTTTTAATCTTGTGTTTACAAATGTGTCTGAGGCATACTATTTTGGTGATTGTGAAGGACCAGTGCACCTTTAAGGATTTTTTCTCTGCGGCCCAGGTTCTATCTGGACTTTTTTCTATAAATCTTTTTGGTCATTGGTGTGGGGGGGGGGTAAAGGGTAAATTGGTTTGTTAAGTAGCGTAGTACGAAGCTTAGGATCATCCGGAATTGCCATGTATAGTCTGAAGTAATATTTTTCAAATTCTGCTTTAATATCAGCCAATTTAGTATGGGATTTATGTGTTAATTGGTCTATGATTTCCAAGATAGTCTAGGATTTGCGTTGAGATTTCGTTAAGTTAGCTAAAAGGCGCCCTGATTTGTTGCCCCATCTAAAGATTCCTGATTGCGCTGGGCCTGTGTATGTAGTAAACTCTCCAATAATGGTCGAGTATCAGTGTATGCGATATAAGTCGCCTCACTGAGGTCTAGAGTGTAAAGTCGGAAGGCTTCAGTAACAGAAGCTTTACATTTTGAGTATTTGTCTCTAAATTTCTTACGCTTCCTGCTTTGATATGATAAGATGTGTCCCCGCAACACCACCTTCTCTGTCTCCCAAAATAAAATGGGATCCTCTCTATGTTTAGCGTTGTCATATGCATAAGTTACTCAGTTTTGTGTGAGAAATTTTTTTAAATCGTTGGATTTATAGAGGTATGAGGGGAATCTCCACATGTAGGGCCTGATCCAGACCTATGCCGATGCGCTGTGCTTACTAAAGCAACATCTGCCCGACGCATGTGCAGATCGGCTTTTCAGCCGATCTTACGCTTACGTCCGCCGTCCTAGCGACGGCGGGCGTAGGTCTGGATCAGGCCTGTAGTCTCTAGGATGTGCATGCGGTAATGTTAATGACAAAACAATTGGGGCATGATCTGATATTATAATATTGCAGATGTCAGTAGTGAGTAATCGTGGAAAGAGGTGATTACTAAGAAAAAGATAGTCTAATCTAGAAAAGGATTTATGTACAGGAGAGTGGAAGGTATATTTTCTAGCTGTAGGGTGTTGTATGCGTCACAGATCTGAGATATCCAATGTAGTTTGTAAGTGGGATAAATGATTTTGTACATTAGAAGTATGGGAAGGGGGGGGGGGGTCCGTCC
>WWET01002364.1:100712-112130 GCA_011038615.1 Limnodynastes dumerilii
ACACACATACATATACACACACACACAAATAAATACACACACACACACACACACCTTAGCATCAGTAGTATGCAAATTACAATTTATTAGTGCATAATGACATATTTCATGCCTCTGCAGCATTTTCATTCATTTCTTTATTTTTACTGTTGATGTTCCATTCTATAATGTGCAGTGGGCAGCTCTTTTTGTTTTGTTTCGGGCTCATTACAATAAAAAAAAAAAAGGGGGGTGTATCGCCTCCATAAGAAAGAGCCACCAGTACCAGAGAGGCCATCATCATTTTAGCTGAAAGATTAATAAGAATTATAAGAGCTTAATGTAGCTTATTGAAAGGAGACAGGCATACTAGGTACCTTAAGTCCATTAAATGAATCTATGCCCCAGGAAACAAATTCCTGAAAGTTTAGTTAACCTTTCCTGTAATTTAAGATTGGTCATCTTGAATTAACATCTACATTACCAAAATATGATAAATTACGTTTATATATGGCAAACCCCAGTTTACATAGAAAATATTTATTTTCTGGCTCTAGCTATTGAATCTACCTCTTGCCACTGTCAATTTATGCTAATCAGAAAAGTAGATGGTCAGATAAGCATTATAATTTTCACAGGGCACTAAAAAGTTATTCACAAAATAGAAAATCTGTACCACTGCAGCACCCATGATGTTCATGACCTGATGACAGGCCCACTTTGGTGATTGGAATATGACTTTTGGAAGACTGCCAACTAATAAATAATGGTGGCTTTTAGCAAGATAGAAAATACTAGAAATCTATATATGGTAATAAGGCATCTTGGGAGAGGTTTTCCAGAGTAAAAATTATTACTAAAATAATTTGTCTCGGATTAAAAAGTAACCTTTAGTAGGAAACGGTTAGCACCAGACAACACATGCTACGAAATGCCAACAGTAGAAATCTCCATCATTTGCAGTCTACAACGATGCATTTTAGACGTTTTTTGGTCTTAAAAAAAAAAAAAAGACCCCAACATTTCTTTGTTTTATATTGATAAAAACATATTAAGCATACAACATATGGATGAGTTTTTATATTTTTTTTAAAGCCTTAAATGAAAAAATTCAGACCTTTGTTGCCTATCATACCCATGCAGGCGGCTATTCAGGGCCTCATCCATTTCCACTTTAAACAGTAGGAAGTGGTTCTTACTATAGACAGCTCATCTTCAGTTTCTAGACTCTTAGGGGACTCAGTTGGGTGGCTGGGTTTTGGTGATAGGGCAGGTACGGGGTAGAAATCCCCATCTCCCAACGATATGAAGGCTGATAGGCTGAGATCATCTTCCTGTATATCATCCAGTGTCTGTGTAAGGGCTGCCAGCAAGGTCTCATTTTCACTGTCAATGATCTGAAAGAAGAAAGTAAGCATTACTTAAAAATATGCTAGAATCAAGCTAGTTATAGAACAATGAGAAAATATGTTACAGTGAGACGCACAAAAATGGTCTCAGAACTTTATTGGTAGATTGATGCTCATTTGACGTGGAGACAAAAAAAAACCATCACTTGCTTATCTATGTAAAATCTATGTACACGAATTTGCCATTTGTGTTTTCACATAGATAGCAAACTACTCCCCTTCCATGCATCAAATGTTACAATCTAAAGTTTGTAGCAGCACAATCTTAATTCTCTACCCATGTGTTTTAGAGCATCTCACCCTCCCTTCCAGGTGCTCAAAAAGACTGAAGACTATGGAAGAGAATCAGCTCCTATTTATTCAAATTCCTTCCAGTGGCAAGGAGTGGAGACTGGGAGAGACACCAATCCTGCAGCCACACTCAGCCCTGCACCACATGCATCCAGTCACTAATATACATCGCCAGTATTTTATTGCAACAAATTACTCAAATAAGAACCACAACTTCAAGAAGTATTTTACCACTGCATCTACTGGAGCTGCCATAATGCACTTTTAACCCAAGATCATTTTTGTGACAAAACAAAATAGAATATACAGAAGTATAGCATAGCATATGTGCCATTTTTAGATATTTTTTTTCTTTACTAAATTATTATTAAAGTTTAATGATTCTTGACACATACAGCCACCAGATTCTGATTTTTGTGTGCCTGTTTTTTGCATTTTGCTGGATCTGCCTTACAGAAATGCTGCTTGGATTATAGAACAGACACAAAAATCTGCTTAAACAGTCATTTTGTTTTGAATCAAGGAATGTGCATGGTTTATCTAGAAAGCGAATTAAGTGCAGTCGAGAAATAAGGGAAGCTATACTCCAAGCTGAGTACTGTGAAGTGTTTAAGAAGAAATTATACAAATAAAAAAAAATGAAATACAATCATGAAGGCACTCCTCAATCTAATATAAGGATCTCGCCTATTACTCATTTACTGCCTTTTATTTATTATAAAAGGCAGTAAAATGGGGACCATTATTAATACTTGATGAACAAAATAAAATAAATCAGAAAAACAAAAATAAGTATAAATATAGATACAAAAAAAGTAGGTAAAAAAAATGTGTATTGCTCAAGAATATGAAAAAGCAAAATATGAAGATAAAAAACCCCCAAAATGTGTATCTCACCGTTTATGGGGTCTCTAAATTCTGTGTAAAGACTTTCTATACAGATTCAATGGTTCCTGGTGTAAATTTTCCAATTTTAATATTGCTTTTAAGCAAAATCCCAAAATAAAAGCTGTTTTTCCACAAAATGTTCTTTTCCTTTCTGTCTTTTAGTTCTCTTAATAGAGATAGGAAAAATAAAAAGAAATCACATAATGTAACATTGTATGTACAGTATGTAAAAAATAAAGTAAAAGACAGACAGACTGCTTACTGAATGTTGTTAAAATATATAGAAAATCCATAAAAGCTAATTTTCGGATTTCTTTTATTAACGTGACAATATGCTGGTATATAACAATCTATCCCTCACCAAGATCCCTACCAACATGTTTCAATTACGATCTCTGTCAAGACAGTGGGGCAGTTATAAGAAACCTATCCTTTTTCAGTCTGGTGGCTACAGTATGCCTACAGTAAAGGCACATTTTTCTTTAGTAATGTTCTAGATATTCAGTGGTTTCTTAAAAAAATTAAAATTTAGTATTAGTTACTATAGTCATCCTGGGACTGTTTGCTTCGACCTATTGCTATCTTACTGAGAATGGGGAAATTCCACTTTTATGTACCTTGTAGTGGTACTATTTGTATTTATTTGTCTAAATGAATTTCAACAACTACACTTAAACATAAAATGTTACGTTATGTGAGCTCTCCTTTTAGTTTATTCCTATCCCTGTTTGTCTATCAACATCCCTATTGATAGGACTAAAAAGAAACAGTAAACTAAAAAATAGAACTTTGAAGAATGTCTGTTTTGGAATTTTGCTAAAATATTCAAAACAGAAAATTTACACCAGGAACCATAGGACCTGTTTTAAATCAATTAATGATCATAGAAAATTTCCCCCTGTAAAGCTGAAAGAAGAACATGGTCTCTCCGCACCTCCACAGCAATCACAAGGAACAAAACTTTACACTGTGCCATAGCCAAAATAAGCATAATGGTCTGGATTCACAACCCCTCTTTAAAGACCGCATATATACAATCTATGTAGATATGATAAGTAGATTGGGTAAAATAGTTACTATGCATGCGTAGTAGCTAGTATCGGGAAATTAAGGATGTATGTGGAACAAGTACAGCAATGTGAATCCGGCCCAATGTCCATATTGCACCACAGTGTGAGACTGTCACAGAAACAAAATGAACAAAAATACAATGACTTATTTATGTTGTAGGTGTTAGGCACAAGCAGTGCACATTCTGGGCTGTATTCAGAGAACCGTTTTTGGGGGAGTTGCGTGCGTATTTTTAGGATCGGATCAATTACGCATGTGTAGTAACTTTATTTACGTAAGTTACCTTGAATATACGCTCGTAAGTGCTTTAAGCACGTGAATCGCACTTGGGTACATACGTGCGGATGGGCGGCGTAAAAATACGTACTTGAAAATTTACATAAAAGTGGGTGGAGGAAGGCATTTAAATGAACGCATGGAGGCGCGGTTATAAAGAATCGCACGTATGGAGAACATATACGCCCGTAAATACACACGTAAAGAACAGAGTGGTCTAGGGACTCGTAAGTCACCGACAGCATGTCCGGGAGAGGGGAGCGTCGGGGTTGTTGGTGGGTGTTTCCTTGCTCTGACCGTGCGTATGATTGCGTACATAAAAAAACGGTTCTCTGAATACGCCCCTCTATGTTTACTTGTGCATATTCTATATTTACTTGTAGACAATTCTCCATTTATGTCTAACAGTACCCAAAAGAATAAATGGTTTAAAGTTGATTCTAGATTTAGCGAAACATCTAGGTGAAATTGATTGGAGAAAAAAGGCTTAATGCCTTGTGCGCATTTTTATGCCAAGATCTGAGTCATTATCATGAACTGTATATTGCTTTTTCTATAACCTGCTTGTAACCTAGCTCCCAAATCCCTTTGGTCCTCTCACAGACCTTGCTGTAGTCTCTGAGACACTGAAGATGTTTAAATGCAAACTCCAAAACATCCTGTACTCTGTGTTCAACAGATCCCCAGAGACCGTTAATCCTTGATGACAAATGAAGTCTTCCATCTCTGGATGGAAAAAGCATTAAAGCCTTGGGTGTTATACAAACCTGACCAAAGAAAACTAATTGGCACGTAAGCAAATAAATAAAAGGAAAACAAAAATATATTTCACTTTGAGCACTGGGAGAAGCAATGAGGAAAAACATGACCTATATTCATAGTGGACCACCGCTAGGTTACAGTACATCATTTTCGGCTGTCTCATTTTCAAAAATAGCGCTAATTAAAATGTTATTAATGAACGGGACAGTGTTTTCAATTCATTCAATTGGAAACTGCTGCGGCAGACACCGCAAAGTAGTGTAGTCTATGGGGAAGTTTATGGTTAGGCTGCGGGTAGGGGAGTCTTAGGGTCAGGCTCAAGGTAGGGGAGTCTTAAGGTTAGGCTGCGGGGAGGGACACTTAGGGTCAGGCAGCTTGGAAGGAAGTCTTAGGGTCAGGTTGCAGAGAAGGAAGTATTAGGGTCAGGTTGTGGGGAAGGGTTAGGGTTGATATGTTTAAGAAAGGATTAGATACATTTTTTGCAGAAAAGGACATCTAGGGTTACCAGGACCACTAATATTTAAATAAAGGACAGTAGTGGAGCAATTTATTTATTTATTATGATTGCAACTGTTTAGAGGTTGCTTCATATGGATTAACTTTAAATATAAAGATAGGGATCGCAGGAGATCCAAAATAGGTTGAACTTGATGGACTGTTGTCTTTTTTCAACCTCATCAACTATGTAACTATGTAAGGATTAGGATAAGAGTTGGGGTTACATTAATACTCACCATTCACCGCTGCATCTTCATTCTTTGGTGGATTGTTTGCTTCTCTGTGGCAAGTTCACAACAGACAGGGAGAAAACGGCCCTTTCGAAAAAGGGCCATTCTCACCGCAACCCACACCCACCCCACTTAGACTATTACAGTCAAGGATGCACAGGTGTCAAATTCATATGTGCTGACAACATATGAAGCAAGGGGACAGAAATAAAGTTGAGTAAAAATAAATGTAATAAACAAATGTATGTAAAGACTGTGTTGTACAGTAAAATGTTTGTAGTTACCTGAAACAGCTCGGAGTCATCAGTGCTGTACTGGCTGGGCTCATATTCTGACTGATCATTACACCACTGCAACTCATTAAAGCAGCTGTTGGTGTCAAAATCGCTGGCATCCAATGGGGATAGATCAATCTCGGGTAAATCCAATAACAGAGATTCCTCACCAGGCTCCTGAAAAAAAAAAAAAGGACATATGATCACAACACAAAGACGATTTATATGTTCTGAATTTAAAACAAAAGCGATAAAAAGGATTAAAAAGGAAAGCAATTTATTGTCAATAAAATAAGTCATTTTGCAGAAGTGGGATGAACCAAGATAAAAAACAAAACAACAAGAGCAATTTTTCGAGTCAATAAGGAGTCTTACTTATTAAATTAAACATTAAAGACCTTTCGGCTTTTTGGCTAGTGAATAAATAGCGCTTCTCTATAGTAAACACTTATGACCAACTAATTTCTTTTTCTTTTTTTCAGTCTTCAGGGAGCAATTGAAATTTGAATGATGTAATCACATAGCTATGTACATCTTATCCTTCATTGCTTACTTTCCCAGAATGTCCAGTCCAGGAAGATGCAGGACTTTAAATCCCTAAAGAGCAGGGAAGGCACAAGCATCTAAGCTGCTGCACAATGACGTGACATGCACAAAAAACAGGGCTATATAAATGTGTGTCACATACCTCAAAATACAGACTATTGCACAGTGTGCGACTTCAGGCATAAACCATATTAAGAATATCATACAAAGGCTATTCTTAGCATAAAACTTGGTTCCTTTTTGACTTATTTTAATGTACAGTAAAGTTGAATCCCTGTTTCACATTCAACTCTCTTACTAAATGCTAATTATTTGAGTGGTCACTTTTTTTTCTCAAAACGGGCTTGTTTGTTCATTTTATGGTATACAATAGAGGAACAATTTTATGCCGCATACATGGTTCCCAATGATCTGATGCTCATATAAAGAAAGGATCATCCCTGATAACCAACAATAGCTAATAAAGAAAAAGGGAACAACAAGAGAAGACGCTAGAGGTGAAGACAGGATTTAATAACAGCAATGATGGTTAGGAGAACCCCAAGCAATGACATCCCAGTCGTTTTGTGTTTATGTTGGAGAGTGGTAATGGAGGGCACAGTAAACAAAAGTAAATAATGCAGTCCTGTATCTTTAACTGCGTTCGGATTCTGTAAGTTACCCTCCGCATAGGAGGTTAACGTATGGAATTTCTACACGTAGAACAGGACATTACCCCCACACTCCTACATACGGAAGGGATTTACGTTCCCTAGACCCTACCTTAAGCATTCCACACAGAAATCAGTCTGTGCAGAACACTGAATCGTACCTTAGGCCAAGCCCATACAGTACAATTTGCATGTCTATCCCACCATGCGTATCTCGCAAGCACGGAGGGTGGACACATCCCGCTTGCGGATACTGAATTCCACACGGACGCAGCATCAGTTGGCATGCACAGTACATGCTAACAGGCAACTTACACACCTAAAAAACATAAGTCACCTGTCTTTATTAGTTTAGGATCTAGCCCACAATCAGCATCCAAAGGACAATTCTAGCTAATAGCATGCATTTACAAACTTAATTAAATGCTACTAAAAGAATTATTCATTACAGAAGTGGTTAAACGGTGAATAAGACCAGAATCCTGTAAAACAATAAAAGGCAGCTTCTTGTGAATAGATTAACAAAATTACCAATATACAAATGGGAATACAGAGCTCTATGTTTCTCCTTTGGACGGTTAGGTGATGTTCTAATGTAATTTACAAGTTAGGTTTCCTATTAATAGCCATCCCTCTCATGCTCATTAAGATGCAGTTGATGTTCACCAGAAAGGGCCTCTTATTATAGTAATTTAATAACACACAGAGCGGCTTTTTCTTTTAATCTAACATGAAATCGCAGCCTACCTCTGAAAATCAAATAACGTTCATACTGTACATTTAGAGAGATTGCTTGCTTATTGCGTGCATATACTCAAAATTCTCTCTCTTTTAACCTCATCCGCTCCAGTGGTCTTTACTGGCTACGGAGTGGCAGGGATAGTTGGAGCTCCTCTTTGTGCACTTTATGGGCCAGATTCAAATAAGAATATGCGCCGCAATAGACGGGAAAGAATTTGCGCTGCACATTTATGCCAACCTCTATGAGGCACGCAGAAAAAGCTTTCCCGAAAAATACGCTGCATTAGCTACGCACCCGAGTTATTTGTGGTGCAAAGCTAAATGAATCTGGCCATATGCGTGTTTTTTTTTTTTTTTTTTTACACAGAGCACCTAAAGTTGTGTTCCTGGCTTTCAAAAATAAATAAATAAATAAATAAATAAATAAAGTAAAAATCTCCTTTAACCTCATGAGATCCAGAGGAGGATGTTTTCATGCTGCTGGTAGCAAAGCTGTTAAAATAGCTTCCACTATTCACATAGTACAATAAGGAGGCCCAAGCTCTGTCTTGTGTAAAACATCCCTTTCCCCTCCCTCCACCTTCTGGGAGTACAAGCTAAATATATCATTCTAATTACAGAAAGCAGCTGGTACCTACACTGGCTGTTTCATCTACACAATCACTGTCTGTTTGTATTATGCAAAGAAGGGAGTTAGTGACAAGTTTTCTTATACTGCAAAGTGCACGCAACTGATGGTTAAAATAAATTTTGAAAACCTAGAAATCTTTCACATCACTTTAAAAAAATAAATAAAAAATTGAAATCCGCAGATTAAACACCATCATACTTACTTTCTTTGATACTGCCAAATTGTTATCTTCATTATATGTTAATGCATAAACAATGTAAAATAGGTTACTTTATGCAAAACATAGCATGATAAGGAAGTTGTGTCATCATTGTATTTTGCTATATTTGCAATGAAGCTTGGGACTGTGCAATGGCTTCTAATGCTGTAGAGGTTCACATTGTCTCTATTCTCTAGAGAACTGCCAATGAGCTGCGGTAAGCTGGCTACACACCTATCCAACCATTATGCCAATCAAACGATTTATAATCATTTGGTCTGACACCGCAAAGATGTGTTCACTCCCACAACCATAATTTGTTGTAATAAAACAGATTGCATATTGATTTGTTTTTATAACCTTACTAAAAATGACAAACAATGGTACAACAAGGGACAAATGTGGGTAGTGTGTACGGCAGTACGGCTGTCTTGTCTGACATTTCTTGTAGACGTCTGTGCAGCATGGGCAGATATCGGTATAGTGTGTACAGTCACAGTTTTTTCAGCAGATGGTTAGGAGAAATGATCTCAGACCTGATGGTAAATTGTATAATGCAGGAGGTCTCAGCCATGGTTCTCAAGTGCCACTAGCAGTGCATGTTTTTCTGGTCCCTTTTAACGTCAGTCATTTACAAAGACACCTGTGATCCAAAGAGACCTGTAAAACATGCACTGTTAGCGATAGCTGTGGACCGTGGTTTAGAAAGCTATATATATGGTATAGAAAAAAGAAGGAAGCGCCTTAAGGTAGATATAAAAGAGTTGAAATGTATTATTTATATATGGTATAGTGTATAGAAGTGAATCAGCATGCTAATCAAAATTTGTAATAGTCATTAAAATTGTAAGAACCACAGCAGTTCATAGGTACTCAGACTACTTCATACACTGGACCGGATACAGAGTTAGGAACGTTAGGTGCGTAAGTGGCATGATTTGACTGGAGGGCGAATGCACTAGCGTACAATCTGTACAATACTATTTCCTAAAAAATGGGCTGTGCTTCCCACTCTGCCTGCTAAAGGGGCAGGGGGAAGCATGCTAATTGTACAGTGTGGGATGGGTATCCCACACTCGTGCGGATTAGCGAACGCATGGACCGCTGAACTGCGTGCTTTACTTATAGCAGTGTTCACTCCCCTCTCTCTGTTGGATGGACAGACAGACTTCCGCACGTACAGAAAGCAGGCGGGAGTCTGGATCCAGTCTACTGTCATCATTTACTTACAGAACATTTTCTGTTTATTTTGAAGTCTGCAATGTGCTGTGATCGTATCATCAGAACAGCAGCTTCCCTGCTTGCCATTGATAAAAAAGAAAAAAAAAAAGCTTTGGCTCATCCCATTTTTAAGATTACAACATCCAAGGCTTACAATGGAAATGACTTTTGTGTTTTAGAGGTTTTCCAATATTTTCCATTTTGTACATAAAAAGGATTTTGAACTTCCTTAGTTTTTTTCTGCAAGATTAGATTTTTTTTTGTGACGGCCAGATCCAGACATACAAAATGCGGCATTTTACACTTGCAAAGAGTGGACAATGGCTCATTTATTTGGTGTTTAATGCTGGAAGCATATTCCTCAGGTGGTAGGGAGGGAGGTAGGGATGGAAATTACGCAAGATTATGTACAATCCTGATTTCTGTGTCCCCATTTTATGTGCGAAAATATTAATGTGGGGTTCTGCTCTTGTACAGGAGTCGTACAGGATGCTAAGGGGATCGGGGGGCGGAGGTCAGAATCGAGTCCTTAGTCAGTGTGCGACATTTACTGATGTCTATAGCAGTCAGGGGTGGATTGGGAGCTTAAAGTGGCTCTGGAAAAAAAACTGCAAGCAGCCACATGTGGAAGAGATCAACTATTGTCTGGGTCACAAAATATGTAAACTGTATTAGTACAGAATAAAGAATCGTAATAAAAGCCATGCAAAATATAGGATATGTGGGCAGGGTTATTTATCGCAAACTAAGTACAAGAATAAATGTATAGTGAACTCTGTGCAATGCAGATACAGCAACCTAGTGACCACCACCCATCACATACAGCATCCTAGTGACTACCACCCAATACAGCATCCTAACGATCACCACACAATACATACAACTTATCAATGTTCACAGTTCTATACAGGCCTCATTTTAACCACCACCTATGACAGTCAAGATCCTAGTTTTCATCAAATAAAAAAAGAGTTGCTGAGTGGCCTCCAGAGGCCATCAGCCTACCAGGAAAATTCCCTGTAAGTCCTATGGCCAATCCCCCCCTGCTAGCAGTAAAGCCTTTGGATACAATGGTTTAACTAAATACCACAACATTTCTTATTAACAACAAATTCCCAGAAGAGCTTCTATATGCTCCACTGATGTGAGTGAACTTTGAAATCTGATAGTGTCAGCAGAATAACCACAAATGCTGTTATAGCCTCTTTGGTAGATGAGTTCATTATCTTTCAGATTTCTGATTACCTTTTATTTCTTATAAAAATAAAAATAAACCCTTTATTGTTATAAGCAGGTTCTGAACAAAAATTAGAAGGATCATGTGAAAGTGCCTAGCAACAAACTATATTTTTACACACATAAGGCACATTCCCTGCTGTGAAAGAACATTTTATGCAGGTACACCAAATACAAATATATTCATTGAAATACATGGCTACAGCTCACTCTGATTGTTCACAATCTTTTCAAAATTCTCCCACTCAGCTTAATTATAACCCACAAATAAGAATCTAAATATACCATTTCAAGTTGCCTTAAAACTGTGACTAAGAATTCACACACACTTAAAATGGAAATTACATGTGAATATGGGATTGCAGCAAAACATTTTCCTTTGGCAGGAATAGACTGTAGAGAAGGCAAACAATTCTCTATCTTTAGAAATAGGCCATGATGACTACTAGCCCATATATTCAATAATGGGGATTTTCTAGTATGAAGAACCTGATTACTCTGCACAGACCACCATT
>WWET01002364.1:112163-134837 GCA_011038615.1 Limnodynastes dumerilii
CTTAGTCATCAATCAATCCTCATACAAGTAACCATATGTTACTATTATAGAGGAATATACAGTGTATACCCTCAAGGAGACTCATGGAATACATTTAGTGCATACAGGTAAAGGACATTTTATCCAGAATGCTTGGACTATTTTTATAAGTTCAACCACCATTCCTAAAATATAAAATTAGGAAGCCCCTATTCCCTTTCCAAGCTTGTCCTTGGCAATCCCATTTTTTTTAAAATCATAACAGGGCTTCAGTTTTACTTTTCTGGGTATTTTTACATGGCTATAGTATAAAATAATAATAATAATAATATCCATACATACAATTTGTTTCAGTAATGGCCCAGACAATGAACAACCACTTTTCAATGTGAGCACAACAGGACTTTGTGTACTAAAATACAATGTGCAAGTTTGAACAAAACATGAAAACTATTAGTATTTTTTTTTTTAAACAAGCATAAACTGCATTTCAAGGTCACAAATCATATGACTATCCTTACTTAATAAAAAATATGAATACTATAAGATTTAAACCTTGGAAATTACTTCATCAGTCATCGGTAAGCTAGATGGAGGTTTAAAGAAAACATTTCACATTTTTTACTGACAAACAGGAGGCTCTGTAGAAGTTTCAAATACTGGAATACAATGTGATCCAGTGAAAGCAATACATATATTATGTACAGCACTGAAATAAGCTGTTGAAAAATATCAACAAATATTGTAGTGGCCATGGAGTGCATGTTCCCTATTAGGGTTATTTCCTAGCATTGCCATACAGTGCTTGGGCTACAGAAATTCAATAATTAAAGTGATCATCCCTCTAGTTGATATAACCATCTGGTATTTAAGTCAGTGAATATGGTGCCATATTGGGGAGTCTATAAGAGGAAGCAAAATTACTGTACTACAGGTGGGTGGCATAATTGTCCATATAGTTCTGGAAGGAAAGAAGTACTTCTGGTAATTGTTTGGCTTTACATATCAATAAGTGTCCCGACTGATTTGACCAAATTACATTACATTTAAAGCTGAAATTGGAGGGTCCTCATCAATTGATTAGCTACACCAGCCACTGAGCCTGTTTGCCATTTCCAAGTGGTTTTCTTTATAGCCAGTTATTCTCAGCATGAATAAACCCAGCAACATATTCAGACAAAGAACAGTAAGATAAATTTAGCAACACATAGTATATTACAAATGGTTCTTATGTAAAATATATGTTATGATATAAAAATATCTTAGGTCATTAAAAAAAATTAAAAAAGATATTTATTTCCTTGATGACAATTCTATAGATTTCTTTTTAAATAAATGCCTATCAACATTTTCCTAATGTTCATTTTATTACTCAATAATCAGTCCTTCCCAGTTCCCTAGGACAGCAGCTGAATGGCTAACCACTACAGTGTAATTCCACACTGATAAGAAGCAAGATCTGCCAGAACAGAATAACAAGGAAATAGGCTGAAAGTTGTTATAGACATTAGTTACTAGTGTAGACACCATTTGCCAAGCTTTTTTTCCGTCATGATTACTGTTACAAAATGATGGTTGCAACTGGGTGTTTTTCTATATGAAACTAATGTGTTAAGTAGTGAACTAGACACAATTAATTTAAAACTAAAATGTTATTTAATGTTATAACATATCTTATAGCATAACAATAATTAAACACATTTGAACTTCCTTTAGCAAAGCTTAAAATGAAGGAGGTGGGTACACAATCATTGCACAATTTTGCACAGAAACTCAAAACTAATGCAAACAGCAGCTGATTTCTCCCGTTTTTAGTTTCATTTTTTGTTTAATGTGCAGTTCATCAAAAGCAGCAATTGACCTTTATGCTTTGTCTAGGTATAATTAAACAGTAGTACCAGGCAATGCCAATCAGGGAATGCTTATCTGGATTTCTTATCAGTCACATTACTCAACCTTCTTATCGTAATAAAATTCTCTGGAAAAATGACACTTCCTACAAAACAATCAGTGCCAAATATAATAAGAGCAATTAAAATTAGAGGGCCGTATTCACAGATCCGTTTTTGTGCGGATTTTTAGGATTGGATTAACTACGCATGCGTAGTAACTTTATTTATGCTATTTACGTTGAATTTATGCACGGAACTTGTGAATCGCACTTGGGGACATACGTGTGGAGGGGCGTGGTTGAAATCCGTATGGACAAAGTTACGTGAAAGTGGGTGGAAAAGGCATTTAAATGACCATATGAGGGCATGGTTTGTTACATATACGCATGTACGTACGTAAATGCACACGAAGAGATAAAGGTGCCCTATGGAGGCGTAAGTCACCAAAAACCCGTCCGAGTGAGGGGAGTGTCATGGGTGTTGCCTTGCAGCGTACGTGCGTATAATTGTGTAACTTTAACTAACAGATTTGTGAATACGGCCCAGAATACTTTAAAGCAACAAAAGAACTAAATAAAAAAACATTCTAGCATAAGAGTTATTCATATATGAAAACACTACACACGTGAACACACGGTGCCTGATTCAAAGATAAGCTTGAAATAAGTACGCGTGGATACGCAAATATATGCACCTACGTGACAAGGCAATTCCCATGATACTCCCATCGTTCCTACGGATTTTAGCAGACTTAAGCACAAAGAGTTAAAGTAGCCCTATGAATGCGGAAGTATGTAATTAAAAAACCATGCCCTTAATGCCCCATTTAAATGCCTCCCTCCACTCACTCTCTTTAACTTCCTTCTTATGTAGGACTGGCACGCCCCTTCTTACTTATCTCAGTCTATGCTTAATGGATTCCTGTGGATAACATCTGGATCTCACGTGTAACTTTTTATACCGGGCACGCGCAGTTTATCCGTTGCAATAAATACTCATGGAGATTCAGATTATTCTTAAGTGTGAATCCGGTATGATATGTAGCCCAAAACAAGGTATTACAAACAAAAAGGTAGGCAAAACTGTCTTAAATATGGGTGTGGGTCGCTGCTGAAAACAAAAGGGCTGTTTTTTCCCAGCCAGTTCTGAAGTTTCTAAGAGGCAAAGCAATCGACCCTCCCTTTCCACAGCCTAACCCTAACACTGCCCTTCCCATAGCCTAACCCTAAGACTCCCCTCCCCGTAACCTGACCTAAGGCTTCCCTCTCTATAGCATAACCCCAAGACTCCCCTTCCTGCAGCCTGACACTAAGACTCCCATTCCCTTAGCCTGTCACGAAGACTCTCATCACTGCAGCCTGACACTTAGACTCTGCTACCCGCAGGCTGACCCTAACCCTCCCCTTCCATGACTCTAACCCTAACCCTCCCTAGCCCTAAACGTCCCCAGAGAGGTTACTCACCTGTGATGGGTGACGGTGGGTGCAATGCGTCCAGCAGTTTCTGAAAAATGATTGGGTAAGTATGCTGATTGGTATATACTTACCAATTCTAGGAAAAACTATTTACAAAAGGCTGCCTTTTCAAAATAGAGCCAGCCGAGAATGAGCTTTCGGCTTTCTCTATTTCTAAAAGTGCCTTCTCTTGCCGGCAAATAAATGTCAAAATCAAATCAAAATATGGTCTTTATATGTTAAGAATTACCCATATCAAAACTCAAGTTGCCTTAAAAAAAAGGTTAAAAATATTAAGATGAAGGGTAATCTTCAAATAAACTGCCCAAAAGATTATTACCAAAATGACCTAAGCCTGAACTAATGTGACAGTGTACATATCCAGCAGGCTTGAATTACTAAGCCCTCCACCTGCTGGATGGGCAAACACAGCAGTTATGGTGTGTCATGAAAAATAACATTTATACAATTTAAGAACCATATATGATAAAAGTACAAAACAGCCTGACAAATCAGGGTAATTAGTACAATTTCTTGTAGCAATACCAAAATATGCTACAGAGTGTAATACAAACAATACACTCTTAAATTCTGTAATAAAAGAAGTCAATTCATCAATATCCGGATGATGTATAACAGCACAGAGTCTTCAGGATGGATTTTTCTGAAAGCCTTATTAATGCAGCCTACAAACCATCTGCTTGGTTTTAAAGCTTACAAAATGCCCACATTACCCAGCGAGAACTCTCATTAGAAGGATGAGAGACGGGAAAGACATTATTGTAATTTATAATGTAACCATTTGGTATACCACAGCATAGTCAGTTCTTAGTGCTGATTGTCAGCAACCCACTTAAAAACAGTGTGTGCCTTCCCTTGGGTCCAGCAGGGTCATAACACAGCAAAACTGCCTATAAAGCCAAGTGGGCTAAAAATAAAGGTCTCAGAGCTTGTTCCTCTTAAAAACAAGCATCTTATACTGGAAGATCATACATTTGTATGAATTTACAATTATTCTATATACATTTTAATATTAACATATGCACTATTTACAATATGTATACTAAGTGTATAATTGTATTAAGGAAATGTCATTGTTATCTTTAGGCAGTTTGGGAAGTGTTTAAGCAGCATTTTGGATGCTTCCTAATAGGCCAGTTTTAAATCTGGACTCTTGGGGCTAGATTTACTAAGCTGCAGGAAAGGAAGATTCTAGCACTCACTCTCCTATTACATGTTAGAAATTATCAGCTAGAATGTGATTGGTTGCTATGGGCAACATCTCCACTTTTTCATTACCGCAGCTTTTCCATCTGGCTCTTGGACTTATGAGAACAGTTCATGTTATTTATCAATCAGGTGTCCTCTCCTGAATCAGTAGATTAACATTTAGGGCTCTATTTACATACTTCTTTTTTTGGAGTTATGCAGTTTTTCCTCCTAAAACAAAGTTTTTCTTATTTACAAATGATGCACCGCCATGGAAATAAACAGTTTCCATGGCGATGCAGTGAAAGTTCATATATGTTCGCCCGTTGTTCCTAATGTGGGCCAGTGCTTTTTGCTATTTACTAACCCTCAGAGTGCTTCTATACCAGCGATCTCCCCATATAACCCCCTTTTTCTCCCCCCAATAGCTATTGTTAGGGGGAGGAAAAGGGGAGATCTCCGGAATATATGAAAATAGTAGTTTTGTTTAAAAAAAAATAAAAAAATTTTTTTTATAAAATAAAAAAAAACAATAAAAAAACAAACCACAAATGAAAACATAAACAATAGAATAGGGTTAAAAACTTACCTGACCAAAGATGCGTCTGCCCGCAGGTGCTGGTCCCGTCATTAAGAGCCTGCTCATGCGCAGTGCTTCTCATGCCGGCTTCATTTTTACAAAGTCCCAGAAGAGAGCCACTGCCCATGTGCAGACCTCTGACGGGATTGCACTCAGGCAAAGAAAGCCCACGATGACTGCAGAAAGTTCATATGTAATCGTGGGACATCACGGGACAGCCAGCGGAGGGTAAGTTTTAGTAAATAATATGAACCTGGATGAGTTCATATCGGTAAGTAAATAGAGCCCTTAGTTTTGTTTCATGCAAATTTTTAGCATGTGTTAATCTTTAACACTATAAATGTCTTTTTGTAGCACAAAAACTGTAAAAATACTAAAACTTTGAACCTTGAGCTAAAATAAGTAAATATAGGGAACACATTTAAATGTGCAGTAATCAGTTATTTGCTATATAGTTTTGGAAGAGAATAAAAAAACTAAACTATATACTTAATACACTTCATTTTAGTAAAGAAGAAAAAGTTCATCCCTAGAACATGTTGCTACTGGCAACCCTTATTGCTGTGTTTTAACAAATAAGCTGGGTACAGTCTACTGCAGTGATGGCTAACCTTTTGAGCTCGGTGTGTCAAAATTCGAAAAAAAAAAAAACTAGCTTACCTCGGGTGGCGTGTCACTTCTAGAAATATTCATAATTTTGTGATATTCGCAGCCCTAGTAAAGAAAGAGTTACATTTTTAAGTGCCTTTGGCACTTTCTGCCCCCTTTATTAGTTCCCAGCCTTTTTGGCCTTTTGTGCACAGCCTTTTTGCCCCCTTTATTAGTGCCCAGCCTTTTTGTGCCAAGCCTTTTAGTGCCCAGCCTTTGTGCCTAACCTTTATGCCCAGCCTTTAAGTGTCCAGCCTTTTTGAATAATTTAAACTTAAAATACTTTCCTCTGCTTTCTGCTCTCCTCTGCGGCATGCTCTCTCTTCCTCCTGCTCTGACGCTGCTTGACCTAGGTCACGCAACGTCATTCACTGTGTCCTAGGCTGCAGCATCTGATTGGATCATTCTGGTACTGCAGGGGAGAGAGGCGGTATCAGCCATATCCCCTGCAGCTGATACCACCTCACCCGCCGCCGCCCCCGCAATCAGAAACCTATGACACTCGTGTCAGAGGTGAGACGCCAAGACATTTTGACTGCGTGTCACCTCTGACATGCGTGTCATAGGTTCGTCATCACTGGTCTACTGTCTGTCTATCCTTGATTGACTCTGCACAAGGTGAGGAATCATGCAAAGAATCTAAAAAACATGCACACAAAGCTCAGATAACAACATTGGAGAAATTGATTAATCCAATCACGGAACGTCATTTAGGTTGTACTTTCTGTGCGTGCTACAAAAGATTTTTTTAATATAACAAAATGTTATACTCGAGTTGTGAGAAAACTTGTAAATATTTAAATAAGTGACTTATCCATGTCAAAGTTTTTAGGAAGTAGGTTGGTATGTGTACTAGAATTTGTACTATGTTCTGCTACATGTCAGGATGTTAGTACTTTAGATGCATTCTTGTTCAAACTGGTGCATAAATGGAATTTAAAATCTCCACCAAGACTAATTCAGTTGGTCCCATAAGAAACCCAAGTACGTGGCCTTCAGCAGATACATGTACATAAATGTTTATAAAAAAAAACATCCATTACAGTAATTTACAGAGAACTGGCTGCAAAGCTTTTTATTAACTTATTACAGTGTAACAGACAAAAAAGTGGTATGCAAGCATACAGATTATATGGCTTTTAGAAAGCTCCCTTAAATCACAAAAACCTTTAATTGTACCTATCTAGTTAACATTTGCCCTCTCCCAAACTTGTACAAAAATATGGAAATGAAAGTTGAATGGAATATTCTATTTTAATGCCAGATGCAAACAATGATTAAATGCAGTGGAACCTCCTGCCATGGTATTGGATAAAATGTCACTGTGAATAGGAATTGCTAGGTCCTTTGTCTGAATGCCACCAGCCATTGAATTATAATTATAAACAGATGAACGCTCTTCTCTAGGGGAAAGAATAAATATTTAATATTTAGAAGGAAGCGGTAAGCCCTGCTCCCACAGAGCTCAGGAAAACAGGTGCATAGATTCTTGCTTCAAACCTTTAGATGAAGCAAAAGCTTAACACATTATTCTGGGATTTACAGATTTATGCAGTATATATGGTAAACATTTACCCTTTTTACACAGTTGTCAAAATATAACTTATTACCTAAAATTAGTAGACTGTGACATATAATTTATAAAGAAACATTAGTTCTCTGTTACAATACAACAGACTTATACATTTATATGCAAAACATTTCATTTCAATCATACTTTATATCTAATTTATCTTCATATATGCGTTTTCTCTGATGTTTGCTATGTCTTCCATTAACAAGTGATATAATGCCCTTCACTTATGTAAAACAAAACGTAATAAAATCTATGCAGTATACAAATTCTTAATCTGGCCACACACTGGGATGATTACCAGACCCAGCAAGAGAAGGCGCGCTAAACGGGGCAATTTCCCACCAGTAAAAGATCCCGTTATCGATGCCATACTTTTCTCCGACAATCCTAGTGGAAGAGGGAGGCATTAAAAGAAAAGGGAGCCTTTCAGTTAGCCGAATGGCTCAGCTTTAAATATCAGGCGCTAGTGCCCAATATGAATTAAACATGTCAAAAGACCAAATATTAGTTGGCGTTTGAAAAATTTATCTTGCCCACTAACTGCAGCAATTATTTACCCAAAACCTGATAATTGGATGATCGGGGCAAAAATCACAGCAGTGTGTGGTCATCTTAACACATTTTCCCAAAAAATTTCACCAAATATTCTGATAAGACAAAGTGTGTGTGTGTATACATTTGCATATATTATGCATTCATATTAAGGTCCGTGGGAAAAAAAAAGTACACAACACTCAAAAAAGTCATTATTCAGAATCAACGGATCAATCAGTGGGTTATTTTGAGGGAAGGGCGCATGAGTCCTCCAGATGCTGGATCGTATTCAGACTTCCGTCGGCGAACGGGCCGCAAATATACGCAACTAAGTGGCAGGTCGGAGCAGGTTACACCCACCAGTAAAAACAGTCACTCCCCTCGCTTCCTCCGGCCGGACCTAAACTTAGACCAGCATTGACTTGCCCTATCTGGCCGCACTCACTTCCGGCCTTATGTGTATTAGTCGTGTATATTTACGGCCCTAACCCTGTAAGCGCGCCCACTTTCTATGCAAATCCTAAGGTGCGTATATTTCCGCTGCACTTAGGGTCGGATTCTTCCCCGCCCAATTCACAAGTCCGACCCTTAGCTATTTCCGACCTTAACTTCAACATAGGCTGCGTAGCACTATTACTATGCATGTGCAGTTGCTGCAAAATCGATCCGATCCTAAATATACACACAGAACTTTCGTTAATTTCACCTTACGCGTTTCGTCCAGGAATTGGAATTCGTCAGAGGGTGTGGAAAAAAACCCAGCCTCTGGGTTTATGGGATATAAACCCAGAGGCTGGGCTCTTTTCAACACCCTCTGCCGAATTCAAATTTGTGACAAAACGCGTAAGGGGCGGGTCTTAACTCCGTGCATTGCCCGAGACTCCAAATGGTGTTCTCTCTGTTCCTCCTTGTGGAGTTAAGCCGGAACGTGCCGTGGTCCTGTGGTCTCCTGCTGTCTGGCCGTTAGCCACGTGTGGATGTTACCTCACATGCTTACTTGAACCCACTAACGTGGTACCACTTCATTCGGTACGTGTGTACTCGACTGTCTGTCCAATATTAAATAAATTTTCTGCACCATGAAGCGCCCTTTCTGTCTTTGTTTATAGAAAAAAGATGTAGATGGATGGCACTCTCAGTAAAACTTATAAAGGACTCCGGTGCTCTCCCAGCTCAGAAGAGCAGACATATGCAGGCAAAGTAATGGTGGCACTCGGAGATTTGAAATCAATGAAACAGGAGACGGCAGAGGGTCCTACCTGACAAAGCATGCTGGGAATTGTAGTTTCACAACATCTGGAGTGCCACAGGTTAGCTAACACTGATCTATAATAAAATACAAAATTATCTAGATCAGGCACAGGCAACTTTTAGCACTCCAGGTGTTGTAAAAATAAAGGTTTCAGCATAATCCAGCAGCACAGGCAGTTTGGCAAAGCATGATGGGACTGTAGTTTTTACAACAACTGGGTTGCCACAGGCTGCCCAAACCTGGATTAGATACGAAACTGCACTAATTATTGATAACCATGTCCCTATCTGTCACTGTATAGACTAGTGTATGTAATGTTTGTGACCCCTTGCACTCTAGCAAATGGGGTTTCTGCACAAGCAAGTTAGCTCACATCTTGGTGAGGGATGTTTACTTTAACAAGTGTTTTTAGAACAAAAAAAATAAAAAATGTACAAATCACAAATCCAGTGATGCACATTTTAGCCGTTTCCTTCAGCGTCTCCCACCGCATTTTACCAATACACTAAAGTAAATAAACCTCTAAAAGGCCTGTATTTAAATGTAAATTTTACTTAAAGGATCATTATTTGTAAATGGATGAAAACACCCTTTAATGATCTGTTAAATTCTTACTCCTAAATATGGTCATATCTGCTGACACTCAAAACGCTTCCATATCTACTTTCATAAACCACCTGCTTTACCAGTGGCATCAATAAGATTTCTTAGCTTCTGAGGAAAAACTTTTCAGATAATAATTGCATTAGGGTCAGAACAACTGCCTCCTTTCCTATCCTCCAGTGACTGAATTGCATGCCACAAAATATTTCATGAGAAATCACTTGAAAGTGAAATGTGATCGAGAGCATAGAGCATGGAAGAATAGTGTGTTCATCATGTAAAAGCAAGTCACTCTAGATTCTCATCATGTATGTCTTCAAGGCCTAGCACAAAGAAATTTGTTGGCCCGTAAGGCAGGCTAAACCCGGGCCTAGATAAAGAGGTCTACAATAATTATACAGAAAGATATATTTTCAATAAAGGAGGTCAAGATGCATCACCATGAGAGTCGCTGCCGAGAAAATGATCTTTTATAAGTAGAGCCAAACGCTAATTTTTGGCTGTCTCTATTTAGAAGACCGACATTTTCGAAAAAAAATTGGCATACTTATCAATTCATTTTTTGGAAACGCCGGAGACCTGTCGCACCAGCTGGAGGGGTGAGTTTTAGGGTTAGGCTATGGGGAAGAGAGGGTTAGGGTAATGGAAGAGGAGGCTTAGGGTGAGGATTAGGGTAAGGGTTGGTGTTAAATTTATACAAAGCAAAAGCAATACATTTCCCAGCTAGATTTGAACTGGCGTTTTTATAATTCACATACCAATTTTTACTATTGGGAACAGGTACTTATAGCGAATGGCCCTATTTCATCAAAGTACCCATTCCCAATAGCAAAATGTTCTCTTCCCAACACCAGTACATAGAAGGTTAGGGTTAGGCTGTGAGTTTGTACATGGGCCCCCTTCCCTGTGTACGTATTTAGAAAACGTTATCAGTATGCACTACGGTACTTAAAACATACATAATGCTAATTCTCTTGAACTAAGAGATGACACTATGGCTATTAATATCTATTTAATCAATACACTAATCAAGCACCAAATATATACTACTTAAGGATATATATTTTAAATTCTTGGACATAGGAAGAAGGAAAGGGTACTAATCCTTATATGAATGTCTAAAACACAGAATGTGACTGTCAATTATCAAGACAGCACTGGCAGCTGTCTCTTTCTACCAAGTCTTTTATACGCTATCTTCTAAGTTCAATGGATCCAAAAATAAGTCAAGCAATTTAGTTGGATTGCATCTATTTCCATAAAAAAAAAAATGCAAAAAAGAAAAATTAAAGAGTTAAAAGCAAAGATTCTTCTAAAGCAACTTTAACTATTGTCCATTTTCCATACATGATTTTGCCAGCCAGTTATACTCTACATAAATGAAATACTGCAATCATTACTAATGCCTTGATGTTTAGATTTCATTTCCACTTTCATTTCTCCTATTGCTGTACAATATTTCTACAATCTCTTTAGCTCATTTTACATTACAAAAAAATGAAGCTTCTTAAATTCATCAAGCGTCAAGCTCTACCCTAAAAATGAAGTAATTTTAAATAACTTGTTTAAAAAAAGAAAAAAAAAAAAAGGTTTGCATCATCTTATGGGAAGGGTTAGTATCAATTATTGGGGTTGCTATGTCTATGTTCATTTTCCAAAGAATTGGGGCACCACAACAATGAATAAATTAATGGTCTAAAATCCATTGTTTCATTTAATAATAATATTCATACTATATATAATATAATTTTTTTTAATGATATCCTATTAAAAGATACCTACTTACAATACAGTTATTTGCACTATTGCACAAATTGATTTTAGACTGAACTTTCATGCTCGGCTCTTGTACATCTCACTCACATTGATCTCACACAATGATACCTGAAGGGACAGGTCTTTCCTGAAATGAGACTCTTTAACAAAAGGAAGCGAGGGTGCTATAGATATCCAATTACAGCTGATAGCTAGATACATGATCTAGTCTATTAAAAATGAAAACCCATGCTGTTACTGATGGATTTGACAAGTATACTCTCACAGCTGGAAAAACTAGGGATCTTACATATAACAAATAGCAAATATCTGGTCATTTACTTCCTAAGAGACTGAGCAGCTCCATGGCTTCCCACAAGCTGCACAGGTGCAGCTTATACAAATGAGGTACCGCCAGTTCAGCCGCATAAGAGAACAAAATGCCTGCGAGTGCAGTTCACTAGGAGAACATCATGAGCAGCTGCAGGATCTTACACACAAATACTGCAAGCTGACAGCATGATTAATAAGAGATTGCGACTTCTGATTAACTCCAAGGTTGCAATAAAGGAGAACACAGGGAAAGTGATGATGCTCAATTACAGCATCACAATTCCAAAAATAACTAAGCATATGTTAACTGTTGGCATGGAGAAGATTGTAAGTATGCACAAGACAATTAACCATCTGAGAAGGCAGAATCATGAAATGAAACAGGCTTTTAAAAATCAATTAGGTACTGTAGTATCATATTGCCTTTAAAACCTATTGGTGTTACTGAACTGGGATGCTTGCAGATAGACCTTTGTGTCCTTCACATTGCTTTTTATTGACACAAAACTAAATGCTTTCCAGAAGATGCATTGAGAGCCAAGAACAGTGGACAGAGGTGAGACTGTATATCCCTTATAGTAAAATGTGCTGGAAGCCATGTGACCATACTACACAGCATGTGGCTAAATATAGCCACCTCATTTATTATCGCTGCCCAATGGAGCAGACACAGAGGACACCTCCCTTCAGAAAGCCTTAGATGCTGTAGGCTATTTAGGTTTGCAGCCACTATCACAGCCCTGAAAATGGAAATATATTTATTGTATTCATGTACAAGAATGTATACTGTACATATAAGAACTGCATTCCCTTAAAAGAGATAGAAAAAGAAATAAACCTCTTAATATAAAACACAACTTATACATATGCTTTGTACTTTTCTATTTTTTGTATTTGCCTCTTATACTTTAAAAAAAAAAAAAATCTAGGAAGGAGAAAAACTGAAGGACAATGTCATATCTCTATGTTTATGTACTTCATTATAGATACATACCATATGTATATGTTAAAGCTTTATAAATAGAATAGATAAAAAAATATTAAAATGATCAGCTGATGTCCAGCATTCTTCAGTATTTAGTGGTCACATTTTATGACAGCCTTTCTTCTCTTTCCAATACAACTGCAGCAATCTCAGCAATATGTCACATTGGTGCGCTGTCGGGACTTCAGAGAAGCAAGGACATGTTAGCTTCGCATTGCTAAAAGAGAAACATTTTCATACTAGACTACATTAGTTTCAGCATTAAACACTGGGAACATTGTACACATTTTGTCCTTTAATGACTGGCCACATAGTACACATTTGATTTTGTAATATATCTAGAGAACAGTTGCCAAGAAAGAAGTACACCAATATAAATCCAGCATTAGCAAGTGTGACAGGCCACATCTAATGCTTGCTACACACCTATCCAAATATCAGTCAATCATTTGATTTACAACCATTTGGTCTGATATTGCAAGAACATATACATTTCACCAATCATAATTACTTGTGATACAAGAGGTTTCATTTGTCGATTAGGTTTTCTGAACGTCTTAATAATCATGATCAATGATGGTACCAATCATAAATCATATTAACCAATATCACTGCTATTCACAACTGCATCTAATAGCATACAGACAGAACACATTCAGTCAAATTAGAAAACATTTTCCCCTTCTCACATTATTTCAAGGAGAAAAACAAATGCAGCAAAGTGTTTCCTTTGGTACTAGTTACTTCTAGTCCATGTACCTTCCGACAAGGTGGACAACGAATTGTTTTTCTTTTTAATAGAGGCTGACATTTTCCAAACTCAGCCCTCAGGGAGCCGTAACAGAGCGAGTTTTCCAGGTCTCCACAGAAAACCACAACTGAAACAAATATCACCACCACTGGATCTCTGACAATGTATCACTAAGGTGACAACACCCCCTTTTGGGACACCAGAAAAACATACACTGGTTAAGGCAAAGGAGCTGGGCCAAAAGCAGTTTGTTGGAAAAACAACAACTAAGCTTATAAACTGCAAATAGGCTCAAAACAGACATAATTCAGTTAGTTAAGGAAAAAAAAACCTATAATTTCAGTAATTATCTGCATTAAGTATTTGTGTATATAGAAAATAAGAAAAACTATGGGAAGAGCGCTAGAAAATAACTGGTTGAATCTCGACAGGAGTTAAATGTAAAAAATATTTATTATATTATGTTATCAATATATAGCAATGCATATGCACAGTATGACTGGACACCAAATTAAGGACAACGGGCTCTTATCAAGAGTAATTTCTCATATTAGAAACAGTCCAGGTTCCTTGTTGAGAACCGCACTACCCCACATTTATTATGTATACTCCCATTGGGGAGGTGCTTAACGAGGGTAAAAAAAAACAACTATTTGAGCGTTATATAGGAGAGAACCACAAAGACACGCCCAGAACTTGACCCTTTTAGTTAGCAACACTTCCAATTTATATCAATGATGCCAGTAAAGAGATAGTATAAAAAAATACAATGTTAATGTTTCATAATTAAAATCAGAAGTTAGGTTCCTTGTTGCAAAGGATGTTAGGGAACATGAATCATATTAGGTGGATGGCGCACATGAGAGGGAAAATGGCCTGCAACAGCCCAATTCAATTGATGCCTCTATTAGACTGAACGTTTGTGAGGAGGCTGGAATTGCAATAAGTCCCTGTGAGCTGTCGACAGAGTGATTACTCACGTGTCCCCTGACCAAGCATATGTTGTGGCAGGAATGGCAGCAGAGCTGGTATAGCCGTCGTGGGAGCCAATAGTATTATCCGCGCAGGGATGGAATGTTCAGATGCTCGTGGGCGACCACGTGGGCAGTGTGTTGACACCGCAATGCCGACAAGCCGTGAGCAAAGGTGGATAACAAACAGATGTCCTCCGTCTCAAGCGCTGCCTTTATAGATGAATGGGCTGGGCTTGTGAGGTAGCGGGCTAAAATCAAATCGGAAACATGTATTTCGTGGAACTGGTTGTCCCTCCAGGGATTAACAGTGCGTGGCAGTCTAAATAAAGAGTTTGCAAGACTCGGAATAGACTCAGAATAGAGGTGCCAAGTGGTAGGTGGTGCATATAATGGCTAGGTACATCTAATGCTACTCCTTGACGCGTTTCATTGTCCAAGACTGACAATTTCCCCCTTCTGAGGAAATTGTGCACCATCCTCCTAATATGATTCATGTTCCCTAACATCATTTGCAACAAGGAACCTGGACTGTTTCTAATATAAGAAATTACTCTTGATAAGCGCCTGTTGTCCTTAATTTGGTGTCCAGTCATACTGCGCATATGCATTGTCATATATTGGTAACATCGCTGCAGAAGACCCTTCTGTTATTATTTTTTACTATATATATTTTAATTGATATGGTATAATAAATGATATAATAAATATTTTTTTACATCTAACTCCTGTCGAGATTTAACCAGTTATTTTCTAGCGCTCTTCCCATAGTTTTTCTTGTATCTTTTTCTAACAGATTGGCAGTATCTGTTGGGTAGATAGCGCTCTGAAACTAACATCTCCTAATCCACCCAGCTCGAGTCATATATTTATTTTTCTTTGTATATAGAAAATATTAACACTCATTGTTTACAGCAAATTGACTCCACAGCTGGCTTAGACAGGTAAATGTGTATAATATAAATAAAGTGCAACATACATTATACACACAATTGATATTTATTGTAAGCATAAGACTATTTACACACTACAACTAGGCAGGAAAATTCCGCTAGAACTGGTAGAACAAGCTAAATTCTAATGAAATAAAAAGGTCTACATTCTGAAAAACTTTGTCACCCAAAATAAATCTACCTCTTTTTATACATTTTACATAAGAAAAATGATTGACTTAACCACTACCTTAATCATGCTGTGTGCCTGGAATTAACATATGTTAAGATGTATACAAAATGTTTCAACACACAAAATGAAACCAATCTGAGTCATTGTGCAATCCTAAATAAATGAAAGAGAACATTAAGTGTATATGTGTAAAACAGAAGTAGATTAGATACCAAAGATTAAATACCAGTCTTGGTATATCATCAAATATACAACTAATATAAATGAGTTAAATATTGTAAAACACTATGCAATGTGATATATAAAAACCTGTTCATAATCTGTTCCAATAAGTTATTATGGGATGTATAATGAGTTTAGTGACCAACACAACAGATATTGGGTACTGAACTGTTCATCATCATCATTCAAAAAATAATATTTAAAAATCATATTCCATGTCCACTGCATCCAACTCAAGGTCAATATAACACAAGCCCTGTTTCTCCCCCAGTACTATATAAGGTTTCATCCTATAGAGCAGTTTATCATGGCTTGCTGTATTGTTATTGATTTATGGCATCAACTGTATTAATCATTTTCACATTGATCCCAAACAATCAATCCAGCAATGCAAATTAACCTGCTATTGGTTAACAATGCGTACAGTGCTATGTATATAACATTAACCATGTATTTTGACATAGCACAGTATATCCTTTGTTCAAATGAAAAAACTATATTTAAAAAAAAAAAAAAAAGAAAGATACAAGAACAGATGGTAAACAGGATGTATCAACACCATGTGTTTAGAAAGTGTGAGGTTTCACACGAATAGATTGAACTGCTCTTCGCTTTCAGTGTTACAAGACAAGGATGGGCAGAGAATTGTAAGCAGTGTGGATGAACAAGGAGGACCAAACAAGGCAAAGNNNGAATGCAGAGAACCCTCGTGCTCGCCAACAGCCACCAAGCTATACTGTAAAAGGAAATAGGGAACATGTGCTGCTTTGCATTATTATCAAAGGGAAGAAGCCGAGTAAGTCAGCAGATGAGTGCATTGTAGGAAACAGCAGAAATGTTTTTATATTGATTGAGATATATAAAATATACTGATATTCTATATATCTCAATATATTAAACATATATACTCATATATACACTACCGTTCAAAAGTTTGGGGTCACCCAGACAATTTAATGTTTTACAGGAAAACTGACTTTTATTTATCAAATGAGTTGCAAAATGAATAGAACATATAGTCAAGACATTGTCAAGGTTAGAAATAATGATTTTTATTTGAAATAATAATTTTGTCCTTCAAACTTTGCTTTTGTCAAAGAAAGCTCCTTTTGCAGCAATTACAGCATTGCAGACCTTTGGCATTCTAGCTGTTAATTTGTTGAGGTAATCTGTAGAAATTTCACCCCACACTTCCTGAAGCACCTCCCACAAGTTGGATTGGCTTGATGGGCACTTCTTGCATACCATACGGTCAAGCTGCTCCCACAACAGCTCAATGGGGTTGAGCTTTGGTGACTGCGCTGGCCACTCCATTACACACAGAATACCAGTTGCCTGCTTCTTCCCTAAATTGTTCTTGCATAATTTGGAGGTGTGCTTAGGCTCATTGTCCTGTTGGAGGATGAAATTGGCTCCAATCAAGCGCTGTCCACAGGGTATGGCATGGCGTCGCAAAATGGAGTGATAGCTTTCCTTATTCAAAATCCCTTTTACCTTGTACAAATCTCCCACTTTACCAGCACCAAAGCTGCCCCAGCCCATCACATTACCTCCACCATGCTTGACAGATGGTGTCAGGCACTCTTCTAGCATGTTTTCACTTGTTCTGTGTCTCACAAATGTTCTTCTGTGTGATCCAAACACCTCAAACTTCAATTCATCTGTCCATAACACTTTTTTCCAATCTTCCTCTGTCCAATGTCTGTGTTCTTTTGAGTTTTCTTTTATTGGCCAGTCTCAGATATGGCTTTTTCTTTGCCACTCTGCCTAGAAGGCCAGCATCCCGGAGTCACCTCTTCACTCTAGACATTGACACTGGCGTTTTGCGGGTACCATTTAATGAAGCTGCCAGTTAGCCAGTAACAGCATTTAGGTCTAATTTGACCATTACATTCCATTCCTCTGAGCCGCAGCTTGCGAACACAATCTTATCTGGAGTCCAAAAACACATACAGAGAGCAGCCTCTCCATATCACCTTGCGAACGGAGCGTATTTCTTTACAATCTGTCAGTCAGGAGAAGTCTGGACTCTGCAGCCCATACCACTAATCATCATCTGTGGAATGGACTCCGTTAATCTTCTCTGCAGAGAAGCTAAGTACATCTTTGACTCACCACCTTTACTGGACTAGAAGTCCAGATCAATCTAGCCACATTTCCATATATCTACTTTTGCACTATATCTACAGTTGTCTGATCAACATTCTGGGGTCTAGTTCCTAGGAGCATTATATGTTTTTATGTTTTATATTTCATTTATGATGACAATGAAATGTTTATAAGATTATTCCAAGCGCTGTTTTCCATTTTTTTAGTTTTGCCTTTGAGGGATTATCTCTTTCCTCCACAGCAGCTGGAACGTTTCTTATCTGTATATTTTTCAGCACATATTTACCCTATAGCGCTGATTCAGTATCGTTTCCATACATGGGCTGGGCCAGACCTTCACACACTTTAAACGCACAGTGGGCTGACCTTCCTATGTTAATCATACGGTAAAGGATAGGTTAGTCACGTATCCAGAATACCATACGTGAGTGAGGGAGTGCCGTTTACACTCATGTACGGAACATAGTAATGGCCGGACATACAGAACGCCACTGCACATTCACAATCCACTACTTAAGTCTGGATTCGTCTCATCGGACCCGATTCACAGTTGAGAGTAAAATTGCGAACTTACCTAAATATATGCACGTAAAAAACCTGCAATACCGATTCAGAGAACATAAAGAACCCGTTTAACCACTTTCCATGTTGGGAGTGCTATGCAAGGACGTAGGTCTTTTCTGCGTATATTTAGGTATGTGCGGACTTTATTAGTTGTGAATCGGTCGTACTTAAAATTGGTTATGAATCAAAAAAACGTAACTAAATGCACAGATTAGGATTCTTAAAAGTAAATATTTTTTGGTTGTTTTAAAAACAGCAAGTACTCTCCTTAACATATGTAAACAAAAAACAAAAGTAGTCTTAAAAATGCAACTTTAAAAATAATCATGACATACTTAACAAAACACAAACGCATACTGCATGAAGTTAGAAATACAGTGATCTACTACATATAGAGACTTTCATAAACCTATTAAATATTTAAATTTAAAGAAGATAAACACAAACAACCAATACAGTTAAATAAGTAAATGTAATGGTGTTTGATCACAAAATTTTAAAAGGAACAAAAAAAAACATTCAAATAATAAAACTAAAAAATGGCTAACAATGTTAAAATCAAGTGATGACGCATTGCCCTACACTAAACAACAAGCTCCATCAACTTACGAGTGGTTGAGGACTACCTTAACTTCTCTTGTGTGTATGTTAGTTTTCGCAAGGCACTCGTACTTGTGAATCAGTGCTAAATAATTTTATTGGTAGGGTATGGAGATCAGAGTGATGCTTTCGCATGGTTGCATCATTACAGTGGGATTTCAAACTCAGCAAAATGGGTATTAATTATAGGGGTTCAAACGGCATAAACCAAGCTAAATATAGCAGTTTGTATACAGTGAGTATAGTAACAAAATAATAAAAACGAACGCAAACAAAAACTGGTTTATTCAGAACTCACACGCAATCTGGCCGACCTTGTTCAAACACAAACTATTATAAAGGGACACAAATCCAAATCTACAAAATTCTGTCTGGCCTGTTGTGTGTAAACAGATCTGTTGACTACACAATATTGTTTGGGCTACCAATACCAAAGCTCATTCAATGGCTTTTGAAAATATGGAATAGATTATAAAACAATGCCTATGTGTAAATGGGCCTATGGCTTTAATTGTGTAACAAAATGAGTGGGAGTGATCAGCAATTACTTTAGATTTATGTCTATTTAATTTTACTGACCTCTCCCTTATCTAGGAAATAGAAGTATATTCACAGCAGACACCACTCTGATTGCTTAATCTTTGTACATTACCAGATTGCACAAACACCAGCTTCTAAGAAAGTTAATTAAAGTTCTCAGAATAGAAAATTGCTTCTGCTCGTTTACACTATTTCACAAGAAGTCAACCCAGTGCTACAGTGGTATGCCATACCGCCACTTCTCCTGCTCATATCATTCAGAAACTAAAAATCTTCATACACTTCTGTTATTTCCTTTGTTTCCATATCGTCTCTTGGCTATAACGCTCTTCTGAATTTCCACTTCAGGAGGTCACAATCTCAAGAGGAGGTCTGGTGCTATTACAAGCACAGTCATGTAACAAACAAAAAGTAACAAAGATTAACTTTAAAAGGAGTAAATGTCTGAGGGATTTGTTAGGAGATTAACTGTAAGAGGCTGATAAACATGTGGACTTCTCAATACAGTTTGCCCATTTTCTCCTGCAATTTTAATACAGGAGTCATAAAAATTAGCTGTAGAAGCCCCAATTAATGTAATCGGTTTCTAGGAAATTTACAGACTCCATTTTACGACAATAACTATCTATAGTTTGTTAAGGAAAAGTATACTCCTTATAACGTCCAGGTTTTTAAGTCTAAAGGACCAAAGCCAGACTTAGGAAGACGGGATGCTTTCTTATCGCTAGGATCAGAAAACACTTGCTTTACAATTTTTTGAGGGAAAGGAATTCTTAAGGTAAGGTCTTGGGCTCAGAATTCTGAGTGAGAGGAGTGGCTTCCCATGCACACACACAGAAGGCCGGATGCGAACGCAGCACCAGTAGAAAGCCTTGGTACAATTTGTGGATCATAACAGCAGTGGCAAATTTTTGCAAGAAATTGGAGCTTATCAAGAATGAGAAAGGGGGCAAAACTGATGTAAGAGAATACCAGATCACAACCATGTTGAACTGAGGTGAGAGGTAAAGTTTCCTAGCTCAACTCTAATTTGCAGATTAAACAAAGCTATGAAGTATGTGAATAACAAAAGAATTACAATTTATTGACACCATTTACGTTTATTGTTCAGGCCTACATTTGCACTGGGGCACAATCTCCATAAAGAAAATTGTATTTGAGAAATACAGACAGCTGAAAGCTCATTTTTGGCTGTCTGTAGTTTGGAAATATCACTAATTAGATGTTTTAATTAATTAATAAATATACCTAAAGTATTTTTCTTAGGGTCAGGCTGCGGGAAAGGGAGTCTTAGGGTCAGGCTGTGAGAATTGGAAGTCTTAGGATGAGGATTAGGATAAAGGCTGGGAAAATACCAATTGCTATTGCGGGTTCTGTCTGGGGAGGTTTGATTGCTTCTCCTTGGCGAGGCATAAGCAATCAATTTCGGAGACAGTTTGAAAAGGGCTGGGAGAAAATGGCCCTTTCGCAAAAGGGCCGTTCTAACCGCCGACCCACACCCATTTGCACCTGTTTTACCCTAACTCTCAAACAAATAATGAATCAGTCCCATTGTGTGCTAAAAAAAAATTAAGCCTGGACATGGTTTGAGGAAGAAATATTGCCCATCTTCTCAAACTATGCCCAGGCATTCTCAATACAAGTTAGCAATGGAAAAAAGGTGGCACTAAGGCAGTGTACAATAGATCAATTCTTCAAGCTGACAGTTCAGAGCACACTGTGTGTTTATGTAAACTTCAAATTTGCACTTGGCATGATAGCACACTACAAACAAGCTTGGCATGACCCGGCTTGCCAACTTATCTACTTTAACCAATTTATAAACTAAATTCACGAATGACTTACAGCACTGTTCATAAGAAGTAATCTTTTTCAGAGTTATATTCTCACTATTATTTTCATTCTAGTTCTTAAAAACCCATATTTGTCACAAATCCACAATGTCCAACACATTATTTGATAAAATACCATTTTAAAATGTAGACTGTATTAACTTATGTTATAGCTTTCCACCATTTTACACAAACAGAAGACAAACAATATATAGAATTACATTACTGAATGATTTATAGGATTCTCCTAAATGAATCCAGGGGAAATGCCAAATTGTTTTTGAAGTGTGCGATCCTGGCTCACATGCTGTCAGCTTCCTGACCAAGCACAAGTCCTTATACAATCAGCTGCCAACACTCTTTTATCCATCTGTCTGCTTTCTTGGCAAACCACTTTTATTTTATTTGGCGACGCTCTATTTTTAAGCAGTGATAATGTTATTTAGAATTAGATGCAATTTATTAATATATCTGAGCTTGTAATAAAAATGTTCAAAGAGGCTATAAGAACCTGATCAATGTTGTGTAAATCCTCCAAATTACAGCTCATATCTTGCTCGATGATGTTGCATTATAAAATCCTTAATATATTTATAAGTAGAATTATTTTTGTCTGAATTTAGCAACAAATAAAGGTATTTGGTTTTAAAATAATACTGAAAGACCTCCTATAGTCAGACCAAGGAGCAATACTGAGGGAATCAACGATGGAGAGAGGACATTGAGGAATTGGGTGAACTTTAAATTTCAAAGGTCAATGAATGGTTTGACAGAACATTACTATGTGAACATGGCAGCTGTATAAAGTCCTGGACATGTAAATATACCCACAAGGGGGCATTGTAAAACAAATTCTCACTGTGTGTAACTTATACCCCGTTCAGATTACCATGAAAAAGCCGGGGTTTTCATGAAATTGCCGGCTTTCCTGAAAACCCCGGCTTTTTCTGGCAATGTGAACGGTGAAGCCGGGTCTCTTTAGCCGGGTCTCAGACCCGGCTAAAAAGAAGGGTTTTTGCCGGCTTTTTTAAAAGCCGGCTTCCCCCGTTCACACTGGGGGGAAAAGCCGGCTATTTAAATAGCTGCCGGCTTGTAAAAAAAAAAAAAGAGAGAAAAAAAAAAGCCGGTGTTTTCAGCGCAGTCTGAACACACCAGGCTAA
>WWET01002364.1:144407-156597 GCA_011038615.1 Limnodynastes dumerilii
TTTTATTTATTTATTTTTAAACCATTTCACTTTTTCCAAACAAAATATATAGGAAACCATATATTTGTTAAAGACTTATACGTCAATTTCTTATGCCAGCAGTATTTATTGCCAGTAAAAACTTCACCCACGAAAAGCTTATTTAAAAAGAATCTCACAATAATGCTTTTACTGAACTTTGACCACAATATATCCTTTATTACCATAGAGGTAGAAGAATTTAATCTGTTAATGATAATACATGATGTATTTAGGTGATCTTTACACTATCAGAAATTTACGTTATTCCATTGCATTAAAAAATAGATTACAAAGAAAATGAAAAACTGCTTTATGCTGGGGATCTAACGATAAAAGCAAACATTCAAAAAAGCAATGGTTCAGGAAAGATGTGAGACATGTTACTGATGCTGCACGATCTGCTATAGCAACACACAGCATGTCGCCTTTTGCAGTGTTTATAATGTAACATTCAGCAGAAACGACAATGTCCTGTACTAGATTTTCAGACTTCTATACACAGACAGTTGAAATACACTGAACAGTCACTTTCCAATTAAAGCAGATAATGACTCCTGCGTACTTTGGGTATTATGCTGCAAAGAACTTTGTGTGGGAAGTACATTTACCCCATTAATAAAACATTAAAAAAAATATACTGAAACTTAATACATAGAAATATAAATATTTGATACTAACAAAAAAAAAATCTATAGTAAAACTACAGATATTGGGAATTTGGAATCAAAACAGGCGAGTTATGTTTTGGTCAAAATTTTAAAGCATTAAGATAGGAAACTCCCTCACCTCAATTCCGGCAGATGAATGGCTGCATCACTGCCAAAATGATCGGCACTTAGAAAATTGCTATTGGGAACAGGGGCTGGATCCAGACTTAAGTGCTTGAAATTAGTTACTCCTGGGCTAAACTATGTTGATCGCAGAGGGAGTCAAGTTAATTGTATTCTTTGCATGCAGGGATATATCTCAGGGTTGCCGACTCTCCCGGAATGTCCGGGAGACTCCTGAAATTCGGGCAGTACTCCCGGTATCCCGGGAGAGCCAGCAAATCTCCCGCAAGTGACTTGAGGCCCGTGGTTTCACTGAAACCACGGCTTCAAGTCCTGCCCCCCTGCCTAGCAACACTAGTATACTAGTGTTGCTAGGCACAGGAAGGGACTTGATGACGCAATCTGCGGCATCAAGCCCCATCCGACCCCTATTTCAAGTCAAAATGGGCCAGTATGAGCCAAGGGGCGGAGCCTAATGACGTGATTTGCATAAATTGTGTCATTAAGCCCCGCCCCTGCAAGCGTCGCAAGCTTCTCTCCGGGATCTCCCGGAGAGAAGCTGCCAAAAGTCGGCAACCATGATATATCTTGGAATTGCTTACTGCACACAGATACTGACCAGCTTTACTATGATACTGTTATTTAGACTTAGGCCAGGAAACATCACCTCTCAACTCTAATACTGTTTGCAACAGATGAAATATGACTCCCCTGCAATCAACATGGTTTAGCCCAGGAGTAACTAATTTCAAGCACTTAAGTCTGGATCCAGCCCATTGTGTTTATGCCTACACAGATAGCAATAACGGTTTACGATCAGACCAAGTGGAAAGGAGGTGATTGTCTAACGTCTTGATGTGGGTCTACAACCATAACTTAAGTTTCCTTGTTTGTAAGCTATGGATAGTGAAAAGGTGCAAGCCATTAAATGACTCTCTCAAGAAGGTGAGCAAAAAAAAAAACAAAAAAAACAAACAAACACATATGGTTACATATTATTCTGCATAAAGAACCCTATTTCTCAATATTCTGGTTATTTCACACATCTTCATTTATTTGCCACAGTAAAAGTGTAGACTTAAAAGACCAAGAGGACAAACAACTACAACTAAAACTTTGTTGGTTATCTTTAAAAAGTAACAAACCAAAAGCAATAAAGACACCTACACTAAAGATTCCAAAGAGAAACTAAATATATCTGCAAAAAAAAAAAAAAAAAAACTGTACAGTCTTGGCTGAAATATTATTTTATAGCTTCTGGTGCCAGAGTTCAGCAGTTAAAGCCAATGTTAAGCATTCTTTGCTGAACTTTGTGCTTATTCCAGTTATGCTGCACAAGGTTGTGACAGAATTTGGAAAATCTCTGCAAAGTTCAAATTCATTCAATGTTTTTTTAATTACACTCTACCAATATGTATTAAAAGAAACACATACGCTCAAATATCAAGGAGTTTTCTGAGAAATACAACAGGCTGTGTCTTACAACTATTCAACGTTCCGACCAATGTTCAAACCACTAAGTTACTTATTAAAATGTAAGGACAAAGAATATAGCAACTAGTGATATTCATATCAATGAAAAAAACACGCCACTAACCCACACCAATTATTATAAAGGTCTGCACACACTGTGCATTGGTCATTTTGCAATGAATGCATCATGAAAACTCGCATTGCATTTTGAAGGTAATAGACCCATTGGGCCGGATTCACTATCCCAGACATATTGCACATACTCCGGAATTTACGGATAATAGCTACCACGCATGCGTAGTGACTATTTTACGTAATCTACGTATCGTTTTGTTACATAGATTGTATATATACCGTCTTAAAGACCACGTATTTTAATACATATAACCACAAGAACCTTGGACTGTTAGTCTGTTGTTATTCCAGATAAGTACCCAGAGTATTACAGATATAATAGCGTGTAACATACTTCAGTAAATAGTCCATGCAAACAGTATTCCATACGTGATATACATTAAATACATTATTTGTTTCCCCTTATTATGCAATCTTTTATCTGTAAAATAAGTTATATGGTAGTTTTATTATTTATAGACAGCACTTTGTATATTTCAGCTATAAATAAGATGGATACAAATGATGTATGCTGAGCACACAGCTCCGTCCTTATTTGCTGCGCTCTGTCACAAGCAATAGCACATAAAGGGGGGGGGGGGCAGGATCAAGAGCCTCTTCATCCAATTCCATTACTTGTAAAACATCAATGTACTATCTACATATCATAAGACTGTGGCAGAATGACAACAAATTACTCAAATTAGTCATGTGAAAGCCACTGCTATTGAAAATCTATCACTTAAAAGCAGAATAATTGGATAATGGATTGTAAAGTTATCTGCATATCATTTTTAAAACCCCTTACCAATATTGAGTGGTTTAGAGTATTATTGTTTGCAATTTAACTTGATATGTCATTTTCATATCCAAAGATTTTTCTAGTTCTATTTACTATACCATGAATAGGTTAGAAATATATAATACAACTCAAACTCAGAGGGTTTATTTAACCATTTCATGATGACAAGTGGTAGAAAGCAGTGATCAACTTGTCATTTTGTTATGTATTATTATTAAGTTTGTGATTCATGGGGAGATCCACAAATACACAGTGACAGTCTTGGAAATTTGATAACATAAAGGGTTTAATCTAGAGTAATAGTATAATGTTCGTTTTGGAATCAGGGACAACTAACCTTGATTTTCACCACTTCATTTCTAATAGGGTTTTCACTAAAGCAATGCTAAGTGAAGATAACTGATTTTTTTTTTTTTCTTTATAAGCAGCCGGTTGCATGCAACTTGTCGTCTTTAACTATTTTGAATATGATAAGGTTCTTAACAGAGGGGATTCTCCATGCTCATCATTTAAAAAAAAAATTGTGTCCTCTCCCATATTTATAGTGATCATAGATGAATGCATAGTCAAATTACTAATTTAATGTAATAGTGGACATGCACAAATTTTTATTGTCACAAGCAAAGACTTGATGAGTAGTCATGAAATGGCACTTGCTACTGAGGAATACACATGCATAAAATGGTAGCGATACTTGACTACAGTCATGTATTGGCAAAAGAGAAAACAGTTTGTTTCTCAATGATTACACAGTTAATGTAAAACTTGTGTAGTGAAGTATTTTAAAATGCATTTGTAAATTACCCAAAACACATGTAAATGTACTATAATAGAGCATACAAGTTTTGAAAGAGCCATTTTCGCCCAGCCAGTTCACAACTGTCTCACAGAGAAGCAATCAATTAACCTAACAAAGAATATGCAGCGGCGAATGATGAGTATTAATGTAAGCCCAATCCTTACCCTAGCCCTCCCCTTCCTTTACCCAAAGACACCCTTACCCGCAGCCTGACTCTAAGCTTCCCTTACCCGCAGCCTGACCTGACCCTAAGATTCCCTCACCAGCAGCCTGACCCTAAGTAATATGTAGCAGGTGCTGTAAAGATTACCTTATAAACTGATTTGAGCAACCTCAATTTTGGATTTTTGTTTTAAAGCATGTCTGGGATAGCAGCTGACAGGAGGTGCTGTCTCAGAGTGGCTGTTTTGGAGACCTGGGGTGAGCTCTCAATTTAAAAATACATGATATATGACCCAAAGTTGGGACAGTTTTAGAGTTAGGACCACCAAAACAGAGAAGCCTTGTAACTTGCTGGTGGCATATCATATATCTGTAGATGTATGTAACAAATTCTCTAACTTTTATTTTAAAGATAGAAAGTTTTAGTTTGTTGCTGGGCAATTGCAATGTATATATATATATATATATATATATATATATACACACACACACACACACACACACACACAAACACACACACAAACACAGTGCAGACATACACGGTAGGGATGGACAGCATAGAACATAATAAAATAAAATATAAACATAAAAATATCACAAAAACACAATAAAGTGAAGCAAGCGCAGACAGTAAGGCAAAATGCAAGATTTCAAGCTTGACAGGATAGTGAGGAGGGGATAGATCGCAGTGAGAGGTTGAGAAGGAGCCATCCGGTGGGGATGGGATAAAAGGGCATCAGAAAGGAGAAAAGAGGGTATGAAGTAAGGGTGGAGAGGTAGAGGAGGGAACAACACTAGGATTGATGGCCCTGCTCATGTGAGCTAACACACTAAGTAGGAGGGATGAACTTATGGAAAACATAAGGAGGGTGAGGGAAGTGGACTGCTGGTGTGAGCAGAGGAGAGGGAGAAGAAGGGATAGATGTAGGATGCAGTGAGAATGTTAAGTGGAGGAAGGGTAAGCTAGCCTGAACAGGTGCCTTTTGAGTGAGCACTTGATAACCTGCAATGTGGGGGAGAGTCTGACTGAAGGAGGGAGGTCATTCTAGTGCAGAGGTGCAGCACGGGAGATGTCCTGGATACGGGCATAAAATGTGGTGATCAGTAGGGAGGTTAAACAGCGGTGGTTAGCAGAATGGAGAGGACGGTAAGGGGTGCACAGAGATGAAGGCAGAGAGGTAGGGATCAGTGGATGAGGAGATGTCCTTAAAGGTGAGGTTAAGGAGTTTAAAGAGAGGTCTAAAGCAAGACAAGAATCCAGTGTAGGGTTCGACATAAAAGAGGCCGAGGTAGAGCGGCATGAGAAGAAGATGAGCCTGGAAGCAGCATTGAGTATAGATTGAAAGGGGGAAAAACAGGTGAGCAGGAGACCAACGAGGAAAATGTTACAATAGTCGAGAATAGCGTAGAGTAGAGTGGTAGCTTCATTGGCGAGGAAGGGACGGATGCATGCAATGTTGCTTAGCAAGAATTTGAGAGAGGGCACGGATGTGAGGTATAAAGGAAAGGAAGTCAAGAATGACACCTAGGCAGCGAACTTGAGGGGAGGAGGAGACAAAGGTATCACTAATGGTTATGGTGATGGAGTAAGGGGAGGAAAAACGACTTCTGTTTTGTCCATATTCAGCTTACAGAAGCGTTTGGCCACCATAGATAGAATGCAAGGCACTCTGCAATCTTAGACAGAAGAGAGGGGTTGAGGTCAGTGGAGGAGAGGTATATTTGGGTGCCATCAGCGTAGAGGTGGCAGTTGAAATCAAAGGTTCTGATGAGGTTACCCAGCGAAGAGGTGTACTGGGAGAAGAAGAGCGGGCCAAAGACAGAGCCCTGGGGGACATCAACAGGGAGCGGAGAGGAAGGGGAGGGGAGAGAGAGAGAGAGAGAGAGAAAGAGAGAGAGTGAGAGAGAGACCAAATGAGCAGAGTGTTTGAAGCAGAAGAGGATGGTCAAAAGTGTCAAAAGCAGCTGACAGATCAAGAAGGATGAGGATGGAGTAGTGGCCCTTGAATTTGGTTGAGGAGATGTCATTTCTGATAGAGATCATTTTGGATTAGAAGTAAAAGGCAAAGATGGAAGCGCAGATAGAAGGTGGGATGGAAGGCAGGGGTGGGGAGAGGATAGTGTTAAAGGAGGCAAAGAGGCGACAGGGGTTGGATGCTTGGGTGGTGATAAGAGATTTGAAGAAAATTTGCTTGGCTTGGGCAAGGGCGGAGCAGTAAGAGGAAACAATGAATTTGAAGTGGAGGAAGTAAGCAAGGGAGCGAGATTTGTTCTAGAGGCGCTTAACGGTGAGGGAGCATGGTTTGAGGAATCCCGTGACCTCATAGTGCCATGGCAAAGTGAGATGCAGGAAGGAGGGCAGGCTTATTCAAGGGCAGAGGAGAGGGTGGTATTGTAGAGGGAGGCAGCATGGTTGGGGCAGGAGAAAGAGGTAAGGGTGGAGAGGAGGTGATCAAGGGAGGAGGAAAAGGGAGGGATGTTGAGGGTGCTGATGTTCGGGTTTGTTGTGAACGCAATTGGGTTTGGGGGGAGTGGAGGTGGGAGAAGAAAATGAGTTGGTGGTCAGAGAGAGGAAAAGGAGAGATGGAGAAGTCAGTCAGAGTGCAGCGGTGGGTGAACACAAGGTCAAGGGAATGGCCCTGTGTGTGGGTAGGGGAGGTGGTCCATTGAGTCAGGTAAAAAGATAAGGAAATATAGAGACGTTTAGAGGTGCTGAAGTGAGAGGGGTTAATAACGGAAATGTTGACGTCACCCAAGATGATGAAAGGGAGGTCAGAGGAGATAGTGGGTGAGCCAGGCAACAAAAAAAAATTCAAAGAACTACGAGCAAGGACCTGGCGTTGGTAAATGACAGCAACACAGAGGTCTAGGGGATGGAAAAGGTGGATGGAGTGGACCTCGAAGAAAGAGAAGATAAGGAAGGGCTCAGGAGGGATAGTGCAGAAAGTGCATGAGGAAGAGAGAAGCAGGCCGATGCCGCCACCATTACGGTCGCCGACTCTGAGAGAGTGGGAGATGGAGAGACTTCCATAGGCCACAGCAGCAGGTGAGGTAATGTCAGTGGGGGAGAGCCATGTTTTGGTGAGAGCTAGGAGGTTGAAGGAGTTAGAGATGAACAGATCATGTATGGGTGGGAGCTTGTTACAGACAGATCTTGCGTTCCAGAGAGCGCAGGAGAAGGGGAGGGTGGGGAGAGTGGTAATGTGGATGCAGTAGACAAGGTTGGATGAGTGGAGAGGGGGATAAGATTTGAATGGGACGAGGGGGAGGGAGTGATAAAGGGTGCAGGGTTCAGGAGAGTGGAGCTGCAAGTCATAATGTGGAGGGGGATGAGAGAGGATGTCAAACAGAGAGGTCAAGGTGAGAGATGTGGAGGCACCTGAGCTGTGAGATATGGTAGCAAGACAACCGCAGCTGACAGGTAGTTAGAGTTCAATGAGGCAGGCAAGTTACGGAGGTTGAGTTATATGGATATAGTAGAATAACTCAGACCTAAGTGGAAGGCAAGTAGACTGACAGACAAAAGGTAGAGTCAGTGAAGATCAGAAAAGTGAGATGAAGAAAATTAGTGGTCAATTACTGGCTCTAGGTTTGAGGAAGTCTGGATGCTCCTGCAGTGGAAAAAAAAAATATATATATATATATATCTCCCCATCCAATTTCTATGCGCTCATTACATAGCACAAATTTCTATTTTGTGACCTCTGATCAGAACATATTGCAACCGCTTCTGAATAAAGAAGATACTTTCCACCCCTTTTGCCAAAAAAAGATAGATTGTAGTTGAAAGTGGGGTTACATTCTCAAGATAATGTACTTTATAGGCACACTATCTTGCAAACACTTCAACATGACCCCTTCCATTACATGCAATATACTCTGTTCCTATGCTTCCAATTGTAATACTTTTTAGTTTAACTGAATTACCTGATATTTGGATAACATTTCTCTCTTAAGCCCAGGTGGTCACCATAGTAACAGATAGTTTGAGTTTTAAGAGCAGAGCATTTTGTACATAATAGAATAGATCATGTTGGAGGGTCTGCAACCTGATGTATAAAATGCCAATATACTCTACTGCCATCTTAGGGATAAGACCCTGGCTATCAGAGGCTCAGTTGTGCAAGTGGGAGTGGTTAATGAGTGTTGGATTGCAGACGATCCCTCAGCAAAAATGTTTCTATATTCAGACCAGGTGCTTGCAAGGTATGGGGAATTCACACAGATACAGAAAAAAGTCACCTCAGCACTTCTGCAATTCGGAGACTTGGGGACCTCTGCGGCGGGTGAGCTCTCAATTAGGATAGGATTAAAGTTAGGGCCACCAAAACAGAGAAGCCTTGTAAGTGGCAGGTGGCTTAACATAAATTTGCAAAAGTATGTAACTAATTTCTCTGACTTTTATTTTAAAGATAGAACGTTATGGTTTGTTACTGTGTGAACTCCTCATACCTTGCTTGCACCTGCTCTATATTAACTTATAAATTGATTCGAGCCAGTGTGTGTGTGTGTATATATATATATATATATATATATACACACACATATACACACACACACACATTTTAACTGCTAATCATGCATAGAAGAGACTAAACATAGCTCGCCAATCCACAGTAACCACTTCAGTGGCATATCTAGGACAAATGCCACCCAGGGCAACTGGCCAAAATGTGCCTTACCACCCCCCACCACTGAGAAGTTACATGCCACCCTGCGGCTGCTCGCAGTCTCACATAGACCGGAGCTCAGAATCAGATAAGCAGGTTTTTATTCTTTTCTTTTTGATAGGAGAGGAAGTTGCGTCCTCTCTTCTCTTCAGCTGCTCCGGCTGTCATTTTCACAGATGAGGAGAGGGAATGGATCCTCTTCTCATCTGTGCACCAGCGATAGGCTCTGTTGGATATGTGCTCTGATAGCACCAATGGTGCCTCCAAAGCCATCGACACCCATGGCACGTACCCTACAAAACCCACCCTAGTTAAACCACTGCCCCTTTGATTGTGTAACATAGGCCAACCTAAACCTGCTCTTTTAAATTCCTACACTTTTACACATAAAAACTTACATGTACATATCCAGTTAATTATTTTTATGCCCTATCCCAAAATGTATGCACACCAAGCTCCTATTTACACACTTCCCAATAATCTCCCCTAATCACACATACTAAGAGACCTGAGGCCTGATTCACAGATCAGCACCTAAGTTTTTGGTCCCTCCCCTGGTTTTCCCCTTTCTTAAAGGCACAGGGCTACCTTAAGAGCCCGTGCATAGTTTCCTTCTTAAGACGGTAAATACGCACAAAGTTTTTCTTTCCAAGCCCTCCTCGACTCCTTTACATAGCTTCCTCCCACCCACGCTTCGTAAAAATTACCTGAGGCTGCTGTGGCACACGTCTTCCTTCTTAAATAACTACGTGCAGTCATTAAAGAGTTTCACTCTGTTCACTATGACTACACATGCTTATTACTTAAAAATTCACAACTGTTAGGTGTGAATCCGGTCCCTAATTACTATTTGAAGAACGTGTACCAAATAATTTCGTAACTCTTTGCAATAATACTTAAAGTTTGTCTCCAACCAAAAAACTGGAGACATAAAACACATGTAAATCCCTGAAGAATTATAATAGATTATTACAGGTTAACTAGCGCCTGCAGGTCTACATTAGTACAACCCCACTTGTAAAGTAATTAAAAAGTTTGACATACCCTCTAAATAACTGGCACAGAGGTATCTATCGCCTGATAAATATGTAGTGTTGAACTGTGGAATATGCGGGTTAATCAGTTCTTAATGAACTCTCTGCCACTAACGTAACAGTGTCTGTTCTAAAGGGCACAACAAGATTAATAGTGAAATCAATGTTACTGGAACAAATAAAACAGAAGGAAAGATTGTACACCTGAAATGATTTTGATTGTATACAAACCATAGAAACCTTTTTAAATGGAAACATTCAATACTTAAACAATTGCACCTGACTAACTGACATGTGACACAAGCCCAGACATGGAATATAATGAGACAATGTAAGGGTGTTTACAAACGGACAATACTGTATGTTATAAAAAAAAAATTCCTGTTGAGGGTGGTGTTACGCACTAGCATGTAAATCTCTAACTGCTAGCACACGGACTTTAATGGGGAAACACTCAACCCCTGGTCTATGCTGAACATAATGACTTTGGGTCAGATTCAGACTTTAAAAAAGTCTCACGACAGCCACACCCTGATCGCAGAAGTTGTGAAAATATCTGGCTATGCGCATGCCATACGCAACACAACTCACAACTTATTTCAGTATGCCTGGGGATCCGCCCGACAGGGCACACATACCCTCTGCCCACATAAAATGTGTTGGGGGAGTGGGGGGGGGGGAAATTGATTGAAATTTTACAGTGAGAATAGGGTTTATCATTTCCGTGCCATTATGGCAACATAACGTCAAGTAATATTTGGAAAATAGAATTCATAAACTGTATATATTATTTAAATACACTGAAACAAAAGAATAAAGTGCAACTAAAAATATTATAAATCAGTAAAATAAAGCCAAAATCCTAAATCTGAATGCAGTTGGTATGCCAAATAGGTAGTTAAATTTCATTGATAATTCCCTAGTTTACTATTATTTTAATGTTACAAGTCAAAATCATTATTTTTGGTCTACACACTAACCACCTCATACAACAGTATTTGTTCAATAGACAAAAAAAATCTTTATTGCTCCTTACAAAGTAAAATAATAATCTAGAATGCAACTGGGAGAGGAAAAGAATACCAAGCGGAAATACATTGCTCTATAATGCCTAATACCCTGTCCTTCGTGCTATTTAAGGAAAGCACAAGTCAATCAGACTTTGCTTTAGCAGCCTTGTGCCTCCATTCAGATATTATAGACAGTTGTAAGCAGGGGGTGGAAGTGAGGAGGCTGGCTAGGTAGTAATGAGCTACGTCAGTAACAGTCATGCAATACGCCTTCCATTTATAATTTACAGCAGCAAACCATGTGACTGTTCTGGGAAGCTGTACAAGCTGTTGCATCAGAGGCTACATAGAGACTTAATGCAAGGAAGTGTGTACATCCATGCAGCCTTACACTATTAAACGGTATCAGCAAAAAACAGGCTGCTGGCCACTCAATATTATTTCACTAGGGGGCTTACACTATTTAATTACATTTTCAACATCCATACAGCCAAAACAATGAAGGGATTAGCATACTGCATTATATTTGTGCTCAATTTCTAATCTTGATCACATCCCTATTGCCTTTGGGGCTGAGAAAGGCACTTAGATGCAGTAAGCAGCATGCTGTGAACCCAAGGAGATGGATTAGAAACAAAACAAATATTGCATTCATGATTAAACATTACATTTAAATTGCTGCATTTACAGTGACTATACATGTTTATTGTCTCACACTTGTGTAACATGCCAGTTTTTTTTATATTTCAAAAACAACATAGGAAACATATTCCCTTTCAACCTGTATCTGAAACGTCAAGTGACTTTATCAAACCATTCGCAATCGTTAACTGATTATCAATACCAATAATGCATTTCTTATGTTTCGTTGGAATTTATGATTGCATAACATATTACATTATGCTGTTGCCAGGGTTGATATATTTATTTTGATTTGCACCAATCCCATACAAACCTTTATTTCTCTCTTTACATATCAATCTCCAGATTATTGTCCATCAATGAAAACAGATTCTTAACATGAATTAAAAGGCCACAAATAAAACCAACCATCAGCGATCCAACACTGAACCCAATAAAATGTTTCATCCTACACATCAGCACATCATTTTACCCATCCCTGAATTCAACAGAAAGCTAAGGCAAAGTCACATTTCCTTTAATTCCAGACCTATTAATCTGCTGACAGAACAGATTCGTGAATTAAAAGGCCACAAATAAAACCAACCATCAGCGATCCAACACTGAACCCAATAAAATGTTTCATCCTACACATCAGCACATCATTTTACCCATCCCTGAATTCAACAGAAAGCTAAGGCAAAGTCAAGTCAC
>WWET01002364.1:165338-177150 GCA_011038615.1 Limnodynastes dumerilii
ATAAAAGATTTGTTAAACTGACTGAAAATTTGGCCAAGTGATGAAAAACTTGCTGAGATTATTTTGCCTTCTTATTTTGCCCATATTGGGCCAAATTCAGAGACTGCAAATTAGAGAGGAAAGTTACTCCTGGGTTAAACCATGTTGATTGCAGGGGAGTCATATTTCATTTGTTGCAAACAGTATTAGAGTTGAGAGGTGATGTTTCCTAGCCGAAGTCTAAATAACAGTGTGATAGTAAAGCTGGTCAGTATCTGTGTGCAGTAAGCAATTCAAGGATATGCAAAGAATATAATTAACTTGACTCCCCTGAAATCAACATGGTTTTGCCCAGGAGTAACTTTCCTCTCTTATTTTCCATCTCTGAATCTGGTCCATTGGGTGTAATCTAGAGTTGACAGTAAAAGTAACAGCAAAAGCAGGTGCAAATTTGCGTTTGGCTAATCCATGTTGAGCAGCAGCTGAAGGTAAATTTAAAATGTGCCAAAAGAGTTGGAGTTTAGCGGTGATATTTCCTAGCTCATCTCTAAATTACAGTGTAAAAATAAAACTTCAGTATTTGTGTGCTAATGCAAAAGCTAAGTGAGCTAACATGTTCCCTACATGTAAAAATAATTTCAATTCATTTGCACAATGGTCTATCCTGTTTCAGATTTGCACTATTTTAGTTTGTTTTCCCAATTTTGGATTAGTGCATTGTATTTTTTTCTCTATTATACATTTTATAAGACGAGATATAAAGTCAGTGGAGCGGATACTGAATAGTATTATTATTATTATTGTTGTTGTTTATTTATAAGGCGCCACAAGGTGTCCACAGCGCCGTACAAAATAAATCAAAATACAGTTCAGACATATAGGGCAGGGATGGACAGCATAGTACATAATAAATTACAATCTAAATATAAAAGTATCACAAAAATATAATAAATTGAAGCTAGCACAGAATGCAAGGCAAAATGAGAGGTGTCAAGCTTGTTAGATCAGGGAGGAGGGGATAGAGCGCAGTGAGAGGTTGAGAGGGAGCCACCAGGTGGGGATGGGGTAAAGGGTAGTAGATTGGGACAAGAGGGTACAAAGTGAGGGGGAGGGATCACATGCACAGAAGTCCATTTGTACAGAATGAGCTTGATCCTGAAGTACATTATGCGAGGATAATAAACTCCCCTTGCACACACAGACACTCCATGCTCTAACCCTACTATAAGTTTTACGCACCTGCCCCATGTAAAATGGTTTAGGTGCGTGATGGAGAATCATATGTTAGGGCTGTACATGCATACCCCCATCTTCTGTGCTTACACCAGGTGTGCAAGGTGAGCAATCCCGTCCTACCGTTTCACAGGCCTAAGGTCTTTTGGCACAAGGCATCATGAGGATGCGTAGGAGCCTTGTAGCGATATTTAGGATCCGGTCCAATTTTTGTATACAAAAAATTCAGACTGAGGCTGCATACAGTGTAACCCCTAGTCTGCCCACTGGAAGAGTACGACAGAAAGGAAAACTATGCACTTCCAAAATATGGTAGCACATACTCCTATTCAGCTGCTAGGAAATAGGAAGATCAGAAAAGTGTAATAAAATAAATGCCTTCTAGCGGCAACATAAGACCTGTGAGAAGGGCAGCTGTGCAGTGTGCCAGGACTTGGAGGTTGCACATAACAGGCATTGCCTGTTCTAACATCACAATCATGGTGCAGGGACCATCTGTTTTGGATGCTGAAGAACACAGTGCAGCAAGCCAGCAAAAAGTAAAGGAAAAAAGAGACTGCACAAAATCTTCTGACCTTTAGTAAGTATCAGATGACAATAATCCTCTTCGTTTTTGTACCACCCATTCAGTTTATAAGACACACAATTGGTTTCTGCAGACCCCAGTTACAATCAAATGATCTAACCTACTTTAATTATATCTGTAAAAGGGAGGTTGTTTTGGGATTTATCAAATATGGAGAATTTGTGTATGTTGTGTTTTTGTAATGACATAGAATTAGCAAAATAGAGAAACTGCATTTTTTTCAGGTTTGTTTGCGCCACTGCAAAAATTCTCATTTCCGGCTGTGTCTATTTTGAAACTGTCAGCAACTACAAATTTACACCATAAACGCGCCACAGGAACCGCCGGTTCCCAATGCGCCAACAGGTTAGTGCAGGGGATGTAGTGTAGCAAGTAGTCTTAGGGTTAGGTTATGGGGTAGAGATGGTTGGGAGAAAGGGACATTTAGGGTTAGGCTGCGGAGGGGTTGGACTGGAGAAGAGGAGACTAAGGGATAGGCTACAGGAGGGTAGACTTAGGGTTAGGTTTGAGGGGGGATGGATCAGATAAGGGGAAGGGAGGGTTAGGGTAATGGGAGGGTTAGGGTGAGGATTAGCCTAAGGGTGGGGTTGGGGAAATAGGGATCAGCACTTACCTGTCTGTGGAAGGGCAGGAAGTTCCGGTTCTTCGCCGTACTCACAAATGGGTTGTTGAAAACGGCCTTTTCAAAAAAGGGCTGTTCCCAGTGGTAAACCACACCCATTCATTTCAGATGTCAGGGCTAGTCAGCTCTGCAATACATGTTTTCAAATGATAAGAACAGTCTCTGAATTTGGTCAAAAGCAGATCAATGATTGCATGTTACCCTTATCCTACATGCTGAATCTCTGAGTATATGCCCCATGACAAAGCTCTTTGTTCCCCTTTATTACTGTTAAAATTATACCCCATAATAGGAGATGGAGCCAAATTCTTGATTATAATTTGAGCACAAATAAGGGGGTAATGATGATGGGGTAGATCCAGAACTCCATACGTCCATGTATTTATGCAAAGCGGTAGCGTAAAAGCGCCCATTAGTACTTACTGCGCATGGGTGGCAGATGTTATGCCACATAACTCAGAGCATAAGGGCCTTCATCGTAACAGCATCGTAACTACTTGCAAAGGGACGTGCCAGCCATACAACACCTGTAATTACGCTATGGAGGCGGGGTGAGGCATTTAAATCGTTCAGTATGGGCGTGCTTAGCCATTACGGCCGTCAGGAGTTAAGCTTGGAGAAGTTAAGGTAGGGTTTGGAAAAGCGTAACTTGGGGAGTGCATAGTAAGCACGCTACGCTAGGAAACGTATTTACAATGTAGTTCTGGATCTGGCCAAATGAATGTATTATGGAGTGTATTAAATATATACCCATAATAAAGGACTTAATTTTTTGCATCAAAATTAACCCCATCATATTTTTCCCATAACAGAGATGTATATAGAGCTCTATTTTGAGGGATAATGGAGCAGTAGTAGGAATATAGGTCCCTATTATGGAGATATATGGAGCAGTATTACGGGTCACATATAGCATATATAAATTATTTAACATTATCTTAATCTGTATTGTAATATTTATCATTTTATAGCAGGATGCCTAACTCCATGCTCTTTATTTACATGTAAATATTTACTTGTTCTTTATACATACTTTATTTATTAGGTTTACAATGTCACAAATAGGACAAACATAACAGTAGAATCAACATGAATGAAACATCATAGCATACATATGTGATACCCGCCTAAATTAATGGTAAAGTTTGAAATTACTTGAATAATTTTGCACATATTTTCCTTTTAAGATTGCAGAGAGGTGAGCCAATGAAAGAAAACCCAAAGTAACTTCACACCAGTCTTTGGAGAATTAAATTTAGTTTTAATAAATGTTTTCCGAATGGTTTAGATTTGCAGAAAACTTGATTCAGTTAATAAAATGGAATGACACTATACAAATTATTTTTGTGTTCATTCATAAACAGAAAATGTAAAATACTAAATTGAAACATCAAACAAGTAAAATACTATAAGTCTTTGTAACAGTAAATTCTCTCTCTCTCTCTCCTCCCAAATTAATAAAAAAAAAAAAATTTGCAATTGTTACTCTTCCCCACTTAATTACAATGTAACATTTAAGTTTCACATAAAACTTTAACACAAGATTTACATAACAATACAATATTTCTTGCAAGAAACCAAGAATATAATCTAATAAAACATACACAATAAGTCTTAAAATTTCTATATATAGTCTACTAACCCTGTACCCAACAAGTAGTCCTTGTAGCTGTAATTATTATTAAAACTATAGGGACGTTCACCTTCACTCAGGTTATGGAAAATTATGATTAAACAAATGAGTTCACAGAATGGACGCCTCAGCTATTTCACCTTACACTGATCTTCGATGTCCGTTTCCTCACTGCTCACTCTTCCACTCTCCCCTACTTAAACTTAATCTCAACTCTCTCTCTTTTACCAACTCCAATGTTATTCCTTTTGCCACTGCCACCAACACTCTCTCCAATCTGCTCCACTGTCTCTTCTTCTCTCACTGCCACCGACACTTTCACCGATCTGCTCCGCTGTCTTATTCTCTCACTGCCACCTACACTTTCACCGATCTGCTCCGCTGTCTCTTCTTCTCTCACTGCCACCGACACTTTCCCCGATCTGGTCCACTGTCACTCCCTCTCTCACTACCACCGACACTTTCCCCTATCTGCTCTGCTGTCACTTTTTCTCTCACTACCACCGACACTTTCCTTGATCTGCTCCGCTGTCACTTCTTCTCTTACTACTACGGACACCCTCCTCAGTCTGCTCCGATATCACTTCTCTCTCGATCGATCCATCTGCACTGCCATCACTTCTGCCCTCTCTAGCCGCTCTCACCAACTGACCCTCAACTGTCTTTTTCTATGCATCACACTTTACATCGATACTTCCAGAAATCCACCGCAAAGTCCTGACGAAGTCGCGTTTGCGCGACGAAACACGTAGAGGCGGACCTTGGGTACTGAGCACGAGGAAACGAGGACGCGCTGGAAACGTGAGATCCGCTCTGATCGTATAGCAGCCTTGCCCGTGCTTTTTATATCTGTTATTGAACCTCCACTCTCGAGCAGAGAGACATTGAAGGTACTACGCTATCTGTCTATTGTGCTTGTGTGTGTTGCATGTTTTAATAAAACAATAACGATTTGCACTATGAAGCGCCCCCTGCTTTCTACTTTGTACTAGATACTCTGTGGACTACGGAAGAGGAGTCTATATAAAGGGGAAGACGCGGTTCTCCAGTGACGGAGGATCTAGTGCTTGAACTTTAAATACCCACATATTTGTTGCTACCATTGGTGATTACTGTGGACATTTAGGAGAGCGCACTGGACTTTGGCTATAATATATTTATATATATATATAAAGTAAAGTAGACTAGCACTCCATCCACATGTAGAAACTGCTCCAGGTGCTCTTCAAAAGAGTCATACAAAGATATGCAAGAGAAAAAGGCACTCTTTTGCAATCCAAAAAAAAGTAGATTTATTGTAGATTAATACATCACCAACACCAACGTTTCAATCACACACAGAGTGATTTTCATCAGGGTGCACATCACAGCAAGCAATATCAGCAGAAGCTGACACTTACCAATGCAGGTATATATAGGGGATAAAATACCGCTAAACACCACTCACGCATGTAGAGCAGCCTGTCAGACCAGTCACCACGCTCACTGTACTTCCTGCAACATTGCCAGGGAGACAGGGGCCGTGCCAGAACTGTATACAGCTGCTGAAACCATGGAGACTGTCAACAACGCGGCACCATAAAAACAACACATACGCCTGGCACAACTAACGAGGAGGGGAATCATACATAAACACAGGGAACGGAAAACAAAGGACACTGTAATAATAAACAAGAAGCTATGAATATGAATAAAGCTAGGTGGACATATAGCACGGCCGAGCCGCAGCGGGCTCAGGAAATGACACAGGAGTCTAGTAGAACACATATGTAGAACAAAGGCAGGAGAGCAATCAAAGACAAGGGCACACTAATAACTGTAGCAACCTGTCAGAGCTGTATTGAGACGGACTATCCTGCGACTGGAGCGCTGCAGGCTCAAGAGTTGACAACTTAAGGAGTCTAGGGAAGGCACCCCTAGAAAGGGTAAAGGTGCTAAGTAGTGCGCATAGGGCAGCCAGATATGTAGAACAATAGGGGTACTGTAATCACTAAAGAGACAGCCACATAGCCCAATTGCCACATCATTAATAGCAGGGAGTAATAGTAAAGCATAATCAGGGTCAGTGGACGGAGCCACTGTAATGAGCCGCAGAGGTACCGCGGCGAGTACCTGCGGACAATCAGTGTACATACAGAGATACGGACACAGAACTGGAACTCACTTACACAGTGAGACCATAGCAATACTAAGCCAAGTCTGGCATAGAGAAAATGATAGTGACCACATATAGGGGGATATCCATGTGCAAATACGTAAAGAATTTCTAAAAAAATAGAGAGTAAGGCATAGAGAGTACAGCCACAGACTGCACTGCACCAACAAAATCATACCCTGACAGTGGATACTAAAGAGACCATGAACCTGAAAAAGTATCAGTATCGGTCTCCCTGGTGGCTTACTCATGTTTTTGTGAACCTTAGGGAGTGTGTAAAGGATAGGCATGATGGGGTGTGACACATGTAGCGCTTCCTTGGTTGAAGCTGGAATGATCCCACTACGTACGGCATTGTCAAGAATATCTGTAATCTTGGACAAACCTCCCGTGGGGGCGCCAGATGGAAGACCCCGTGGAAGAGGTTCAGGTTGAGGAGGTAGGGTGGGCAGTGCTTTAGAGCCAAGGGCACTAAGATCAACAGGACTTAATCTACAACCTCTCTGATAAACACTTGTCGGTACATGACATTGAGGTACTCAATCTCGGCCTCTCCTTTGTGCCTACTAACTTTTTCAACAGCTTTCAGGCTAAGATCAAACAGCATAAGCTGTCCAGATCATTAAGGCTCAAATAATTTTTTGGGAACCACAACAATACACAGGATGTGGTCTTTGATGTTATGCCCATCAGTAACCCCATCCTCCGCCCTAAACTGCACTTTGACCCACCTTCCACCAATGCATCCCTTAAAAGTTTTGCTTGTCTATTGGATGACGGTATCCATAAAGCAGCTCAACAGATCCCACACACAAAACCTAATTTAACGGTGTCTCAGAGAAAAGCTCTGTCCTCATTAAAATATGACAGCAGGATTGTGATACATACGGCTGATAAGGGGGGTTATATTGTTATCCAGCGCACGTAGGATTATTGCGCTGAAATTTACTCTCTGCTCCAGATCCTGTCTGGTCGGTCTATGAAAAACTTTGCCTTAACCCCACATCACTGTATCAGAAACAGATTACAGATATTCTTGACAATGCCGTACGTAGTGGGATCATTCCAGCTTTAACCAAGGAAGCTTGTGTCACACCCCATCATGCCTATCCTTTACACCACTTAAATATGTATATGAGAAGGTGTATGCCAACACACCTATTAGTTTTAAGATTGTTTCTTTTGTGGAATATAAGGATAAAAATGTATTTACCATTCATGATAATAACTTTAGTAACCTATGTATTTAAATATTCACCAACCAAATTTCGGAATATACTTCTGGTTCAACTGAGCTGTTGTATGACAGGTGGTAATTAACGGAACAAGAGAATGATTGGCTAGGTGGAATTATGAAAAAGGCTCCTGAAATGAGCCCAGTATACTCTCTGATGAAACCGCTTTGATAGTGGAGAAATGCGTAAGAATGTGGTGAGCCGTTTGTATAGAGACCCTGCCATCCCCTGCATTGTCGATCTTATTCAATCCAGCAAAAGATCCGGCTGACACATATCGGGACTTAATACTGATCACCTGCAGCGGTGAGAAAGAAACCTTTGGGGCTTTTGATCCTACAGCCAGTTGTTCAACAACAACGTACTTATCTCAAGAACACAACTCATCTCTTGAAAATGCTACAACAAATCACCAACATTCCTAAGGACTGTTTTTTTGTACAATAGATGTGTGCAGCCTGTATACCAGCATCTCTCACGACGAAGGAATACAGGCGACCATCAACCTAATTTCTGGCAGCTCTTCCTACACGGGACCGTCAGTCCAACTCTTTGAGCAACTTTTGTCTATGGTACTGAGATGCAATTTTTTCAACTTTGATGGCAACATCTATTTACAGAAGCAAGGCTGTGCGATGGGGTCCAATGTGGCCCCGTCGTACGCCAATGCTTTCATGTTCCATGTAGAAAAAAAGCTTTTTTTGAACAATCAGTGCTATAACCAACATATCCTTTTATTTACACGGTATATTGATGACATTCTGATGCTTTGGATTTGTACTGAGGCTGACTTTACCACCATGTTGACGAACTCCCAGGACTCCACCATTAAGTTCACTCATGAAATCAGTAGCAACCAAATACACTTTCTGGATGTGTGCATCACGCTTACTGAGGGCACTTTGTCCACCACTCTGTTTCATAAAGCAACTGACAGAAATACAACACTCCATGCCGCAAGCCACCATCCACTGGCATTGAAAAAGGGTTTACCCTATGCCCAGATGATCAGAGTGAAAAGAATTAATAGCGATCCTACAACAGGAGCTCTACAGATGGACAACATGAAGGACAAGTTCTCGGAGAACGGCTACCATTGGAAAGACCTTACCAAGGCCAGAAAAAAAGAAGATGCCATTCCTCGTGAGAACCTACTACTACAAAAGCCTTCTACCACATTGACCAATAAAATTCCGTGGGTGACTAGGTTCAACCACCTGAGCTTCTTTCACAAGAGAGCGATGAGATCACTTTGGCCCATTGTCTCTACAGATCCAGCTCTGCCCATGTTACAATCTAAAACCTTGCTACCGAGCCATACCAGAGGCCGCAACCTCTGGCTGAGAAGCCATCTGGACCTGGTGTTTTATGCAATTTCAACTCCCTAATAACCGCTGAAACTTCCTCTGTCGCTATAGCCCCCTCGAGGCACTCCCTTTGGTCTTCCGTCAGCTTGGGCAGCTTCGCCTCATCCAGCAGCCTACACATTCTTTATAAAAAAAACTTTCTAATTAACCACATTTTTTAAATAGAGACAGCCAACAGCTATTTGTCGGCTGTCTCTATTTAGAAAATGTGACTAATTAGAAAGTTTCAGATCCAGACCCCCATACACTTTACGTACGTGTGGAGGTCAGTAGTTACGCAGCCGTAGAGGGGAGTGCATTTACATGTCCAGATGGCTACCTCGACTTTTATGACAAGATCTGCGTCTGTACGGACACAGATGTAACGAGGCTTCCTCGCCCACAACAACTCATTTAAATGTCTATCCCAGCCTCTATGGTGGGTATACGGCACTCATAAATGGAGGGTCAGCCCCTTCATCGATCTTACAGGTTCTGTAGGCACACCAGCGGAACATCTTGCGCACACACGCACAGATGTTCTGAGACAGGGGACTTGCGTAAATCCACTGTCGGACTTAGTTCTGCATCTGGCCCAAAGTTTTTTATGTGTGTTGACAATCTGATCTTCATAGTGGCAAACGGAACCCGGAAGTGTATACAGTAAATGGGAAGAGCCAAAGATAAATTATATCTTGCTCCTTCCAACCTTAAAATTGTTTAATTTCCCTGTTTACACCTGTAGTGGGCATAAGTAGCATTTACATAAAAAAAAAAAAAAAACATAAGTCGCATTACATAGAATTTGATTGGATGCAAGAGCAGGGACGTAGTTAGGACGGGGCCAGTGGAATTTGTGCTCTGGGCGTTGTCTAAACAAAAGAGTGCAAGGGGGTATGAAGAGAGCTGTGTAAGGGGGGCAGGGAGAGAGATGTAAAATGTAAGGGGGAAGGGAGAGAGATGTATATGTAAGGGGGGAGGAAAGGGGATGTGTAAATGTGTGTGGGACATGGAGGATCCTTGTGTAATTGAGGGGACTACAGGAAGGCATAAGTGTATTGGAGAGGGGGCACAAGTAGGGGGTGTGTAATGAGGGGAGAGGGGTCAGAAGGGATATGTGTAATGGTGGCAGGTGTAGAAGTGCATTTGAGTGGAACCAGGTTAGAGAGGTCTAATGGCAGCTACCTTAAATCTTAATAGACTCAGTGCAGTAAGAATAAACATAAAGGCACAAAAAGAAGAACTCAACAATCAATACTCATGTAAGTAGAAACAACACTTCCTTTCAGCCAATAAATGTCACGTAATAGGCTCATTTTGCTCCCTGGCACACTACACTATTAAAGGATGGGTTGGTGGGCGCTGTAGAATTCACCCACTCCGGATGCATTCTACACCTCTGTCCAAGTGTCACTTGGCTCATCCAGTGGGTCCTCTTTTTTCTTCATTTTTGATCCTTCATTTTAGGATATTCTTATAATTACCTCAAGAATGTTTAAATTGTTCTACAGTGTAAAGCTGGCCATTCACTAGAGCGATTATCGAAAATCACATGAATCTACTTTTATCATCCCCAAAAAACACATTTGCCCATACACCACCTATATTTTTATTTGTTGTACTATTTTTTCTTTAAAAAAATGTACGTAACGGGCTATCCTGAGCATGGGGCCATTTCCTATGCAGTTTCCATAAGGCTAATAGATAAGGGGAATAACCTTCCATTTGAGGCTAACACAGAACAGTTTAAACTTGCATTGCATGGGATAAATATAAGGATATCCTAAATCTCAAACTAAATTCAGGGTAAATAGGGTCTAGGGTCAGTATAGTTATAAATAACAACTGGGCAGATTGGATGGGCCATGTGGCTCTTATCTGCCATCACTTCCTATGTTTCCATTAAAAGTTCAGAGTTCCGGGCTTCCGGCTCTGGGGGGGCTATGTGATCAGCTGCGCACTGCTGAGCTCCGTTACAGCCACAGTGTTCACTGCACGTATCGGCAACATCGGGCGCCACTTTTCCCCACCGCAAGAGTCATTATTGGGAGTGACTCTTGCGGAATGAAGAGGCATTTTCCCCTTCTCATATCTGCTAAAGTGAATAAATCCAGAGCTGACAAGCCACACGTGGCATCCAATATGGCCGCCGGCTCCAGCGTTTCTCTGCCTTTTACTCCCAGCTCCCTCACAGATACTTCTGATCTAAATATGCAGGACTCTCTGATTCCACCAACCCATAGGCACATAAGTTATGAAGATGTAGTGAAGACCATCAAAGAAACAATGACTCCACTTATGCAAGAACATGCTGCTATGTTCAATCAGTCATTGCAGGAAATAAAAAATCAGCTTAGTCAATTAAATCAGCGTGTTGCTGACACAGAGCGCCTGACAGGTGATAATTTTCAAGATGTTTTAAAGCTAAAGGAGCAAGTGGAATTTTTATAAAAATCACAGTATAAAAAGGGTAATAAAATTGATGACCTAGAAAATAGGTCCAGAAGGAACAATCTCAGGATAATTGACCTGGTTAAATCTCTTAAAGGGACCTTGTTTAGTGATTTTCTTAAAGTCACTTTACCACGATTACTTAATATTTCCGAGGATTGCCAGGATATTGTGATTGAGAGGGTGAACCGCCTGGGTCCCTTGCGCGATGATGCGCACAACAGACCCCATGTGGTCATATTCAAATGTCTCAATTTCCTACACAAAGAAGCCATTTGGAATGCATATAAAAAACAAGACTCTCTTGTAAGGGAAGGAAGACGGATTCGTATTTTCCAAGATTATTCGGCTGAGGTCACCAGAGCTAGAAAGGAATTTACCCCTATTTGTTCCAAACTTGTCGAAGACCAGCGGCAATTTGCCTTACTCTACCCAGTACGCCTGTGTCTTTTCAATGGTAAAGTCTATACAGATTTTACTTCTGCCGCTGATGCTAAAGCTTATTTACAAGAGGAAATTACTGGATCTGTCGATGAATCCTGGGGCTCCTGAAGGCTTTCCCTCCTGTTTTC